>JAWZYT010003646.1:110000-112500 GCA_034508575.1 Petrolisthes manimaculis | reverse complement strand
CAATTTATACAAATACACACATAAACCACCTTAAAACAAGCAAATTTGCACACACACTCGTACGCCTATCCTTACACACGCACATATTCTTTACCCGTCTCTCCTCATTAAATGAATAACCTAGGAAAAATAAAAGGAGGAACTACAAAATTATCATTGAGGATAGGCAGTCTCTCCTAACAGAGTCCTATAATTATACCTTCCATACTCTTTGTTTCTACTTCGTCTGCCTACCGCACCACGATCCCTATAAAGCCAGTCTCACATAATAACACCACCAAATAGATAACCAGCATTAATGCATGGCCTCACTCAATTTTGTCCATAACAGTTCTTTCAAGTCTAAAATGTTGTGGCTCCTAATAGGAGCCGATTGTTGACCAAATGATGCTTTATTTGGAGGAGGTGTACTTGGTGACAGCCTTGGTGCCCTCAGACACGGCGTGCTTGGCAAGCTCACCAGGGAGCAGGAGCCTCACGGCGGTCTGAATCTCCCGACTGGTGATGGTGGACCGCTTGTTGTAGTGTGCCAGGCGAGAGGCCTCGGCGGCGATTCTCTCAAAGATGTCGTTCACGAAAGAGTTCATGATCGACATGGCCTTAGAGGAAACACCAGTGTCTGGGTGGACCTGCTTCAGTACCTTGTAAATGTAGATACTGTAACTTTCCTTCCTCTTGCGCTTCTTTTTCTTGTCTCCTTTAGCAATGGCCTTCTGGGCCTTGCCGGCCTTCTTGGCAGCCTTTCCAGAAGTTTTGGGTGGCATGTCTACCTAGTTCCGTGGGGAGTTTGTAGTCGGAGCGGCAACTTTGCATTTCCTTTTATGCTGAACGAGAAGATCAAGGGCTACCACTAGCCCCGCTTGCTCCTCCGTGATTGGTCAAAACTAGGTGCCTCTGATAACAAAGAACAACCTACCAGAATTAGCAATAATAATTCGAATTGCAATACACAATTCTGGCTACTGATACACGCATTTTTTTATTACAAAGCAATAATGATGTAGGCAAAGGTTTGTTTGTACTAGATCCATGCCAGAGAGAGAGAGAGAGAGAGAGAGAGTCTGCGTGTGTTTTACCTCCATGGTTTTATAGCAACTCACAATATTGATGTTATATTTGATAATTAGTGAAAACTGGATTTAGAATTTCTCGTCCATCATGAACACACATACTCTTACAAACACACACGTACCCACGCATACAAGGTATATTCTCTATCGACAGTTTGAATGAAGATATACGAAAAAATAATTTGAGAAATATTTATTGTAAGTATAAATCTTAGCCATATACATGCATAGTCTAGTATAATATACTGTGTATATAATGTTTGATATCTACATGGATCTTTCTATCTATCTCACTTTACGGTGGGATGTATATTCAAAATAATCACGATAGGCAGGGAAGAACAGAGTATGGGGAGGAAGGTAACACACACACACACACACACACACACACACACTTCCTCACATGCACGTGCGTATGTAAGGTTTATATATTTTTTTTTTTTAAATTTAAATGAAGATATGTGTAACATGGGTGAGTATAGCTTGAAATAAATGATGACAAAGAGAAGACTGGAAAGTATATAATTTATGGAGATGCCTTCATCTAATTACATAAAACACTCTTTCTTTGATAGCCTACTCAGTGTTGGTAATAATTTTATATACGGTACACGCACACTTTCATGCATGCACAGGGGGATCCGGGAATAGGATATAGAGATAAATAGATAGATAGATAGATAGATAGATATAGATGATGTACTAGGACATATCGCATCACTTCTCCAGGCACGAATGGAACACCCCAGAATCATTCGTAGTAATGCCAATACTCACAATACTGTATAGTCAAAATTCTTAAAAATAACAACGGATTCAGACTTGAAAGGTGAGACCATCCTTAACAATAATACAATGGTTACGAGTAACGATATCATATGCCTATCGGAGCAGTTTGTTTGTATGTGCATCATCGATCATGCAGTGTAATTAATACACAGTGCTAGTGAAGGTGTAACAACAACCCCTGCACCTCCATTATACAGTCATTTGGAAATATTCGGACAGAACTGCATTAACTTGTAAGTAAAAAAAAAAAAAAATAATAATAATAATAATCAGCTTATTTACGTAAGAGAGCGTAGCCGAAACTCTACCAATCATTAATTGGGAAACGAAACTAGATTAAAATAAAGAACCATAAAATTACTATTGAGGGTAGGTAGTCTATGTAGTCTCTCCTAAAAGGATAATTTGTGGACCCCAGGGGGGTCCGTTGTTCTGAGTGTGACCAGCAGCAGTGGTTTGTTGTCATGAGATGCACACGATTGGGGCACCTAACCACCAAAACCATAGAGAGTGCGGCCCTGGCGTTTGAGGGCGTACACCACATCCATGGCAGTGACAGTCTTCCTCTTAGCATGCTCCGTGTAAGTGACGGCATCTCGGATGACGTTTTCGAGGAACACCTTGAGTACGCCGCGAGTTTC
>JAWZYT010003646.1:100000-105000 GCA_034508575.1 Petrolisthes manimaculis | reverse complement strand
TTCGTCTGCCTACCGCACCACGATCCCTATAAAGCCAGTCTCACATAATAACACCACCAAATAGATAACCAGCATTAATGCATGGCCTCACTCAATTTTGTCCATAACAGTTCTTTCAAGTCTAAAATGTTGTGGCTCCTAATAGGAGCCGATTGTTGACCAAATGATGCTTTATTTGGAGGAGGTGTACTTGGTGACAGCCTTGGTGCCCTCAGACACGGCGTGCTTGGCAAGCTCACCAGGGAGCAGGAGCCTCACGGCGGTCTGAATCTCCCGACTGGTGATGGTGGACCGCTTGTTGTAGTGTGCCAGGCGAGAGGCCTCGGCGGCGATTCTCTCAAAGATGTCGTTCACGAAAGAGTTCATGATCGACATGGCCTTAGAGGAAACACCAGTGTCTGGGTGGACCTGCTTCAGTACCTTGTAAATGTAGATACTGTAACTTTCCTTCCTCTTGCGCTTCTTTTTCTTGTCTCCTTTAGCAATGGCCTTCTGGGCCTTGCCGGCCTTCTTGGCAGCCTTTCCAGAAGTTTTGGGTGGCATGTCTACCTAGTTCCGTGGGGAGTTTGTAGTCGGAGCGGCAACTTTGCATTTCCTTTTATGCTGAACGAGAAGATCAAGGGCTACCACTAGCCCCGCTTGCTCCTCCGTGATTGGTCAAAACTAGGTGCCTCTGATAACAAAGAACAACCTACCAGAATTAGCAATAATAATTCGAATTGCAATACACAATTCTGGCTACTGATACACGCATTTTTTTATTACAAAGCAATAATGATGTAGGCAAAGGTTTGTTTGTACTAGATCCATGCCAGAGAGAGAGAGAGAGAGAGAGAGAGTCTGCGTGTGTTTTACCTCCATGGTTTTATAGCAACTCACAATATTGATGTTATATTTGATAATTAGTGAAAACTGGATTTAGAATTTCTCGTCCATCATGAACACACATACTCTTACAAACACACACGTACCCACGCATACAAGGTATATTCTCTATCGACAGTTTGAATGAAGATATACGAAAAAATAATTTGAGAAATATTTATTGTAAGTATAAATCTTAGCCATATACATGCATAGTCTAGTATAATATACTGTGTATATAATGTTTGATATCTACATGGATCTTTCTATCTATCTCACTTTACGGTGGGATGTATATTCAAAATAATCACGATAGGCAGGGAAGAACAGAGTATGGGGAGGAAGGTAACACACACACACACACACACACACACACACACTTCCTCACATGCACGTGCGTATGTAAGGTTTATATATTTTTTTTTTTTAAATTTAAATGAAGATATGTGTAACATGGGTGAGTATAGCTTGAAATAAATGATGACAAAGAGAAGACTGGAAAGTATATAATTTATGGAGATGCCTTCATCTAATTACATAAAACACTCTTTCTTTGATAGCCTACTCAGTGTTGGTAATAATTTTATATACGGTACACGCACACTTTCATGCATGCACAGGGGGATCCGGGAATAGGATATAGAGATAAATAGATAGATAGATAGATAGATAGATATAGATGATGTACTAGGACATATCGCATCACTTCTCCAGGCACGAATGGAACACCCCAGAATCATTCGTAGTAATGCCAATACTCACAATACTGTATAGTCAAAATTCTTAAAAATAACAACGGATTCAGACTTGAAAGGTGAGACCATCCTTAACAATAATACAATGGTTACGAGTAACGATATCATATGCCTATCGGAGCAGTTTGTTTGTATGTGCATCATCGATCATGCAGTGTAATTAATACACAGTGCTAGTGAAGGTGTAACAACAACCCCTGCACCTCCATTATACAGTCATTTGGAAATATTCGGACAGAACTGCATTAACTTGTAAGTAAAAAAAAAAAAAAATAATAATAATAATAATCAGCTTATTTACGTAAGAGAGCGTAGCCGAAACTCTACCAATCATTAATTGGGAAACGAAACTAGATTAAAATAAAGAACCATAAAATTACTATTGAGGGTAGGTAGTCTATGTAGTCTCTCCTAAAAGGGCGCTAATATGAATAAATGAAGTGAAAAAGTTTTTTTTTTTATTGGCGTTACTATGAATAAATGAATTGCTGGTTAGATTGGTATTAAAAAAAAAATAAAAGGCTCTCTTTTACTTTCACACATACACATTAATTGTACGCTTATACATACTGACACACATAAACACTCTTTAATAAATTAAACGCACTTAAATTAATACTTACACACAAAACCCCACTTCATTCAATTTATACAAATACACACATAAACCACCTTAAAACAAGCAAATTTGCACACACACTCGTACGCCTATCCTTACACACGCACATATTCTTTACCCGTCTCTCCTCATTAAATGAATAACCTAGGAAAAATAAAAGGAGGAACTACAAAATTATCATTGAGGATAGGCAGTCTCTCCTAACAGAGTCCTATAATTATTATACCTTCCATACTCTTTGTTTCTACTTCGTCTGCCTACCGCACCACGATCCCTATAAAGCCAGTCTCACATAATAACACCACCAAATAGATAACCAGCATTAATGCATGGCCTCACTCAATTTTGTCCATAACAGTTCTTTCAAGTCTAAAATGTTGTGGCTCCTAATAGGAGCCGATTGTTGACCAAATGATGCTTTATTTGGAGGAGGTGTACTTGGTGACAGCCTTGGTGCCCTCAGACACGGCGTGCTTGGCAAGCTCACCAGGGAGCAGGAGCCTCACGGCGGTCTGAATCTCCCGACTGGTGATGGTGGACCGCTTGTTGTAGTGTGCCAGGCGAGAGGCCTCGGCGGCGATTCTCTCAAAGATGTCGTTCACGAAAGAGTTCATGATCGACATGGCCTTAGAGGAAACACCAGTGTCTGGGTGGACCTGCTTCAGTACCTTGTAAATGTAGATACTGTAACTTTCCTTCCTCTTGCGCTTCTTTTTCTTGTCTCCTTTAGCAATGGCCTTCTGGGCCTTGCCGGCCTTCTTGGCAGCCTTTCCAGAAGTTTTGGGTGGCATGTCTACCTAGTTCCGTGGGGAGTTTGTAGTCGGAGCGGCAACTTTGCATTTCCTTTTATGCTGAACGAGAAGATCAAGGGCTACCACTAGCCCCGCTTGCTCCTCCGTGATTGGTCAAAACTAGGTGCCTCTGATAACAAAGAACAACCTACCAGAATTAGCAATAATAATTCGAATTGCAATACACAATTCTGGCTACTGATACACGCATTTTTTTATTACAAAGCAATAATGATGTAGGCAAAGGTTTGTTTGTACTAGATCCATGCCAGAGAGAGAGAGAGAGAGAGAGAGAGTCTGCGTGTGTTTTACCTCCATGGTTTTATAGCAACTCACAATATTGATGTTATATTTGATAATTAGTGAAAACTGGATTTAGAATTTCTCGTCCATCATGAACACACATACTCTTACAAACACACACGTACCCACGCATACAAGGTATATTCTCTATCGACAGTTTGAATGAAGATATACGAAAAAATAATTTGAGAAATATTTATTGTAAGTATAAATCTTAGCCATATACATGCATAGTCTAGTATAATATACTGTGTATATAATGTTTGATATCTACATGGATCTTTCTATCTATCTCACTTTACGGTGGGATGTATATTCAAAATAATCACGATAGGCAGGGAAGAACAGAGTATGGGGAGGAAGGTAACACACACACACACACACACACACACACACACTTCCTCACATGCACGTGCGTATGTAAGGTTTATATATTTTTTTTTTTTAAATTTAAATGAAGATATGTGTAACATGGGTGAGTATAGCTTGAAATAAATGATGACAAAGAGAAGACTGGAAAGTATATAATTTATGGAGATGCCTTCATCTAATTACATAAAACACTCTTTCTTTGATAGCCTACTCAGTGTTGGTAATAATTTTATATACGGTACACGCACACTTTCATGCATGCACAGGGGGATCCGGGAATAGGATATAGAGATAAATAGATAGATAGATAGATAGATAGATATAGATGATGTACTAGGACATATCGCATCACTTCTCCAGGCACGAATGGAACACCCCAGAATCATTCGTAGTAATGCCAATACTCACAATACTGTATAGTCAAAATTCTTAAAAATAACAACGGATTCAGACTTGAAAGGTGAGACCATCCTTAACAATAATACAATGGTTACGAGTAACGATATCATATGCCTATCGGAGCAGTTTGTTTGTATGTGCATCATCGATCATGCAGTGTAATTAATACACAGTGCTAGTGAAGGTGTAACAACAACCCCTGCACCTCCATTATACAGTCATTTGGAAATATTCGGACAGAACTGCATTAACTTGTAAGTAAAAAAAAAAAAAAATAATAATAATAATAATCAGCTTATTTACGTAAGAGAGCGTAGCCGAAACTCTACCAATCATTAATTGGGAAACGAAACTAGATTAAAATAAAGAACCATAAAATTACTATTGAGGGTAGGTAGTCTATGTAGTCTCTCCTAAAAGGATAATTTGTGGACCCCAGGGGGGTCCGTTGTTCTGAGTGTGACCAGCAGCAGTGGTTTGTTGTCATGAGATGCACACGATTGGGGCACCTAACCACCAAAACCATAGAGAGTGCGGCCCTGGCGTTTGAGGGCGTACACCACATCCATGGCAGTGACAGTCTTCCTCTTAGCATGCTCCGTGTAAGTGACGGCATCTCGGATGACGTTTTCGAGGAACACCTTGAGTACGCCGCGAGTTTCCTCGTAGATGAGACCAGAGATACGCTTCACACCGCCACGGCGTGCCAGACGACGAATGGCAGGCTTGGTGATGCCCTGGATGTTGTCGCGGAGCACCTTTCGGTGACGCTTGGCTCCTCCTTTGCCCAGACCCTTACCACCCTTGCCACGTCCTGTCATCTTGATATGCTCTGAGTCAGAATAACGGCGCTGCGGCCGACCGCGGGGACTATATCAGCCCGGGCGGACGTGGTGC
>JAWZYT010003646.1:87500-97500 GCA_034508575.1 Petrolisthes manimaculis | reverse complement strand
GAAATCTCCTAGCCCCCGTTCATATCCCAAATTCAGCCTCAAACCACCCAAAATAGTCGATATTTGGGGATCCCAGAAGCGATCTGTACATGCTTACTCAGTGCAAGAATATTTTCAATATACTGTACAGGTGCCAAAAGTCGATACGTGCATGCATCTTCTGTAACCATTTATATCCCAAATTCAGCCTCAAAACACCCGAAAATTTAATATATTTGGGTTTCAGAAGCGATCTGTACATGCCTATTTATTGCTAGAATAATTTCAAAACAAAGTCCCAAAACATGCTGATATTTTAGGTGCCAAAAGTAGATATGTGCATGCATCTTCTGTTTTATTTTCTGTATTGCAATTGCTACGTACCTTGGTTTACAGTATGTTCACATGAAATTACCCAGTTGTATTTGCTGTAGTATATATTCATTGTGTGGGTTTTGTGTTGGCATGATTTTTTTTTTTTTTTTCCCGGTTAGATGTATTCTGAGTCCTATTTCCTCTGCTTCTATGGGGTATCTTCCGCCTGTAGGTGTGCTGAACGTGGTGTACTGTACTGTTGTTTCTTTATCTGTTTATATATAATATATATATATATATATATATATATATATATATATATATATATATATATATATATATATATATATATATATATATATATATATATATTATTTTTCCAATTGTAGTATCTATTTTGACAACCATAATATAATAATAACCTTTTGAGTACATTTATCTCTAATTTTGTACTTGATGTTTCTTTGCATAGCTATTGCTACTCCATCACTTGGCTCATTATCTTTATCAAATTGTTGTACTTCATAAATAAGACCTATTTCACAAAAACTGAAGAAAAAAATATTACAAAGGTGAAGTTGTTTGCTTCTATGGAGCGAAAATATCACGAGAGACCGTCCGACCCGCGGGCTCCTCCTTGATTGGTCAAAATAGGGTGCCTCTGATTCTGCAGCCACTACTTAAGGCTTTGATAACGGATTTCGGCATTATCATTACTCTCGACTACATTACATTATCGACTGGACTACATTACATTATCGACTCCATCTACAGAGACTCTTCCATACCGAGACTCAACCATACCAGAGACATTATCAGCTCAGGCTCATATTACAGCCCAGGCTCATTTCACAGCTCAGGCTCATATTACAGCTCAGGCTCATATTACAGCCCAGGCTCATATTACAGCTCAGGCTCATATTACAGCTCAGGCTCATATTACAGCTCAGGCTCATATTACAGCTCAGGCTCATATTACAGCTCAGGCTCATATTACAGCCCAGGCTCATATCACAGCTCAGGCTCATATTACAGCTCAGGCTCATATTACAGCTCAGGCTCATATCACAGCTCAGGCTCATATTACAGCTCAGGCTCATATTACAGCTCAGGCTCATTTTATCCAGACAATCTGTCTGGAAAAGAGAATAAAATATAGACTTTGTGACTACTGGTTGAATTAAAACCAAACACTGTCCCTCCCCACTATCCACAAGCGTGTGCTGGCAGCCGTCTTGTGATAGAGGAGAACTGTGTTGGGGATAATCTCGATCCAGCAGTCTTAGCAACCTTTTCCTTCCACTTACTCTTTCCGTTTCGTACTGGCTGGACAAAATCAGGGGCAGCTGCCACTGTCCTTGTGCTTGAAAAGCCCCTCAGGATAGGTACACAGTGGCCAGAGCACTGTGCAACTACTCTGAGGCCGGTACTACCCTACTTAACCCCCGGAAACCAGTGTTCGTGCTGGGCTGATGGATGTTAAGTGGGCTTAGGGAATCTGCCAGGAATAGGCTACCCCACCAGGGGAAGTCCCAGGGACATCCTTGTGGTCCTCCTACGACACCTTTTAGCAGGTGGGAAGACAACCACTTGGACAGGTGAGCCCTAGGGATAGGTAGACCCTTCTTCTAACCATAAACTTCAGACATTATGTTTAAACTAGGAAACACCTAAGAATCAATATAACAACATGGCTAGAATTAAGATCAAACACAAACTGGACCCCAACGATAGAAGGACAAAACAGAAACTATTGGAAGCACTGGCTAACACCAACATAAACATATGCAACCTCATTTCTACCCATGATGGCGGCATAGTGGCAGTCACTGCTAATGACAATGATGCAGACACCCTCCTGAACTACAACAATGTACAACAACTCAACAAAGCAGGTTTCGACCCAATGCTACCACCTGAAGTAAAATCAAGGAGAACAGTCATTTGTCAGAGGGTCGATGAACTGATATATGAACACTCCAAAAACGACATAGAGGATGAAATACAAACCAAAAACGATTGGGCAAAGGTCAAGAATGCATTCAAATTCCCAAGAACTGACAGGAACCAGTACACCATCAAAATAGAATTTGAGGATGCAAGCATGGCAGCCAAGGCAGAGAATGATGGGATAAGACTGTTCAATATGAGTATTGCCAACCACCAGATAAAACGGGAAAAGTATACACCAATCACCACATGTATGAGATGCTACAAGATAGAACTACATCCTACATCTCAGTGCCCACTCCCAACAACCCATCAGATTTGCTCAGAATGTGGCGGACAAGACCATACTTGGAAAACCTGCACAAACACCCAGAAATGCTGCCTCAACTGTGGACAAAGTCATAGGACTTTAGCAATGAGTTGCCCAAACAGGAAGGAGGCAATTAAGATAAAGGAAAGGTCACAACAACAACAACAAACAACAAGGGGAACCTATGCACAAGTTGCCAACAACAGCCAAACCAGCAACATTGCAACACCCATGGACCTAGGAACTTCAACAGTACCTACAATATTATTCTGCCTCTACAGCGCTCACCTAATGAATGCTGCTATCCCTGGCTCCTACCAAGATCACCTGGACTTCCTAACCAAAGCTAACAACTTACCAAGACTGATTGGTCCACAAAACCCACCATCATCAGACATAATCAACAGCATCCTAAGCAAGACAATACCAAGAACCCACCCAAACCCACAACAAAGCACGAGTAATGAACAACAAGAAGAGGAAACAGAAGAAAATTCCAGTCCATCAGAAAGTGAAGACGAAGAGAACAACCTAACAGAAGAAGAAAACATCGTCCAAACCAGAACATCCTCAGCTGACAACAACCAGAAAAGACAGAAGAAAAACAAAAAGAAAAAGAAAAAAGACAACTCACAAAGAACCATGTCTGACACAGAAACAAAAAGCAAGAACAACCTGCAAACACAACCATCAACATCCCACCAGCCTCACAACCTACCCCACAACACACCAACACCAAAAGACGCCAGAGACCCAAGACTACGGAACCGACAACAGTGAAGGTAATACAACACAATGTGCTACACTGGAGGGAAAGGAAGACAGATCTTGCTAACATATACAGAAAAATAGACCCAGACATCATTCTCATCAACAGCCACGGCATACCAGACAACAAACCATTACATCTATCACAATACAGAATACACAGAAAAAACACCACAAACACGCACACAGACGGTACAGCAATAGCAATAAAACACAACATACAACATAAAATCATAGACAATTTCATCTCAGACACACTTGCAGTAGAAATAGATACATCAACAGGAAAAATTATAATAGCAACACTTTACCAACCCCCAGCCAGACCGTACATACCCATTCCTGACTTCCTACAATTATTCAGAAGAAACACTCCAGTATATATGCTAGCAGATCTAAACGCCAACCATCACTTCTTGGGATACAGACACACAAACACAGCAGGAAGACAACTATACAACCTCACACTCAATCGCACTATACAACACATAGGACCACATTTCCCTACATATTACTCAGCCAACAGCAACACAACACCAGACATAATATTAACTAACTTCAGAACACATCACAACACACACACTGCCCCAGGACCCCTCACCACCAGTGACCACATACCTATCATCTTCACCATCTCCGCTTCTCCAATCCAGATCCCGTCCATGCCGAGACCAAGCTTCAAGCAAGCCAACTGGGCAAGCTTTAAAACTGAAATTAGTGAAAATATTAACTCCACAGAATTCCCTGACCCTGCAACGCTAGAGGACATAGACACAGAAGTAGAAAAATGGCATGAAACAATAAAAACAGCAACTAAAAACAACATACCTACTACACGCCACAGAACACTACCAACACCAAAACACAGCCACGAAACAAACACAATCATGATACAATTCACAGCACTCAGAACACATGCACACATACATGGATGGACACGACAACAACACAACAGGTACAGGAATCTGAGGGGAAGACTGCAGGAAGCACTAATTCAAGAATCTAACACACAATGGACTGAAACAATCGCCCAAACTGCTGCACAATACAAAAACGCTAACACATTTTGGAGAAAAATTAAAGCACTTTCAGGACAATACAACCCATACACGTACTACCTACTAGATGACAGAAATGAACGAATATACAAACACCAAGACCAAGAGAAACTACACAGAGAAATTTGGGATAATGTTTTCCAGGAGGATGAGGATGAAGCAGAAAATGAAGAAACCACGAATCTTGTAAAAGAATTCCTAGCAGAAAATATAGACCGAACCACTCCATACCATACTTCCAACAAGGACAGACTAAACGACATAGACGACTTACTGACTGATGAAATAAATGAAGAGGAGATAAAATATCACATAAGAAGAATGAAGAAAACTTGCCCAGGTAACAGTGGTATAAACAAAACAATCATGAAACATCTCCCAGACGAAGCCATAAAAAGACTACTACAGATATACAATGCAACACTTTCGACAGGGTATTTCCCAGACAAATGGAAAGAGTCGACCATCAGACTGATTCCAAAACATGGAAAGGACGCACGACAAGCCATAAACTACAGACCAATATCCTTACTGGAAGTTCCTGGAAAACTCTTTGAAAAAATAATAAACAGGAAACTAAGAGAACATCTGGAAGACAACAAATTATACCACACCAATCAGTTCGGATTCCGCACTGGAAGAGGAACCACACATGCACTAGCATTAACAACAGAATGTATTGCACAATACAAGGCAGACAGGGGACAATGTCAACTGGTCCTGAGGGACATAACAAAGGCGTTTGACAAGGTCTGGCACCTAGGCATGAAATACAAAATACTGCAGTTGGGACTACCAACAATACTAGAAAAACTTCTGTGTGATTTCCTGGACGATAGAAAAGCCAGGATAAAAGTAGGCACATTCCTAGGTGACAGCTTTGACCTGGGGTGTGGTGTACCTCAAGGAAGCGTCCTCTCTCCAACCTTATTTGTCACATACACCAGAGACCTCCCACACCCCATATCTGGTAGAAACATCGTTTATGCTGACGATATTACACAGATAGTGGGCTACGGTGGCAAATCAAAGGAAATAATGAAAAGAAAAACAGAAAGAGAAATTGAGTTAATAAACGACTATGAAAAGAAATGGAGAATAAAGACTAACATCACAAAATTCACTCCAATAATATTAGGTCAAAGACAAATAGAACCACTAATAATTGACGACGATGCAGTAGACTACAGACCAAAAGGCACAACACTAGGAGTAACAATTATCAGAACAGGATATACACAACATATACGGGAAAGGAAGAACAGAGCAATGGCAGCACTGAGTAGGCTATTTAGATTCAGAGGAATGCCTACAAAAATTAAAATACACTTAGTAAAAGCATTGGTGCTGCCAGTGCTTGATTATCCTCCTATCCCAATACACACCTTAAGCAAAAACCAAATTAGTAAATTACAAAAAATACAGAACAAAGCACTAAGATTTGCAACAGATCAAAGATACCCATACACTATGACAACCTCAGAAATACACTATACAACAAAAACAAAACCAATAAACATTAGACTACACGAGAGAGCAGTCAAGATATGGACAGCCCTTGAAGACCAAGAAAACCCAATATACGAAGAATTAAAAACACAAGCAGACAACATAACAACATACAACAATTGGTTCCCTAGCAGTCTTACCAACATAGACACGGCTCCAACACCCAATTACCATTAACTGGTACAACATCAGGACTCAATGTTAAAAAACTAAGTAACTGAGAAAAAAAAAAAAAAAAAAAAAAAAAAAAAAAACATTAATAAAAAAAAAAAAAAAAAAAAAGAATATATATATATATATATATATACATAATAGTAATGGGCAACCATTATATATGCTAAAAATTAAATCAAATAGCTAGCTAGCTTTAGCTTACCATTTATTCACAACACCCAACAACAACCCACACACAAAGCACACATGTACATGTACACATACACACAAACACACAAATTATAACAAAAACAGCAAGGTGGACAGCCCACCAACTTTACTCTCCTACTGTATTTCTGTTTTTTCTGAACTACTCTCCTTCCCCTCCAATCCTCTCTTTCAACCCCCTTTTCTATAAAAAAAAAAAAAAAAAAAAAAAAAAAAAAAAAAAAAAAAAAAAAAAAAAAAAAAAAAAAAAAAAAATTCGGCATTATCTGTTCTTCGACAGACCTCTATATCGACTCATCTCAGTAACCATGTCTGGCCGAGGAAAGGGAGGGAAGGTGAAGGGAAAATCAAAGTCTCGCTCAAGTAGGGCTGGTCTTCAATTCCCCGTGGGTAGAATCCACCGACTCCTGCGTAAGGGCAACTACGCCGAACGCGTCGGTGCAGGCGCTCCAGTCTATTTGGCTGCCGTCATGGAGTACCTTGCTGCAGAGGTGTTGGAACTGGCAGGCAATGCTGCCCGAGACAACAAGAAGAGTCGTATCATCCCCCGTCACTTGCAGCTGGCCATCCGCAATGACGAGGAGCTCAACAAGCTCCTGTCTGGCGTTACCATTGCTCAGGGTGGCGTTCTACCTAATATCCAGGCTGTCTTGCTGCCCAAGAAGACCGAAAAGAAGTAAGGTTGCTCTCTGTCCCCAGAAGCCTCCTTTCCTCCTCTTCCCAAGTTATAGATCCGGCTCCTTAACGGAGCCACACTTGCCTTAACAAAGAGTTTGATAATAGACAAGCTACTTATTGCCTTCAATTTCTCTACGCAGCAAAATCCAAAGGTCAACCGAGTAAGTAGGGAAATTGATATAATAAATGCTTTTGGGAAAATAAAAACCTGTTATTGAATTCAAAATCATCAATCTATAAAGCCTCTAAGAAATACGAAGATGGGTAGTTAATAAATGTTAGCACGTCTGGTAATAAAATGTTAGGGCTAACGATAGCTAGTAGGGGATATATTGATCACATGCTTATACATACTGACTCACATAAGAAAAAGAAAAGAAAAGAAAAAAAATATATAGGGCGCTAATATGAATAAATGAAGTGAAAAAGTTTTTTTTTTTATTGGCGTTACTATGAATAAATGAATTGCTGGTTAGATTGGTATTAAAAAAAAAATAAAAGGCTCTCTTTTACTTTCACACATACACATTAATTGTACGCTTATACATACTGACACACATAAACACTCTTTAATAAATTAAACGCACTTAAATTAATACTTACACACAAAACCCCACTTCATTCAATTTATACAAATACACACATAAACCACCTTAAAACAAGCAAATTTGCACACACACTCGTACGCCTATCCTTACACACGCACATATTCTTTACCCGTCTCTCCTCATTAAATGAATAACCTAGGAAAAATAAAAGGAGGAACTACAAAATTATCATTGAGGATAGGCAGTCTCTCCTAACAGAGTCCTATAATTATACCTTCCATACTCTTTGTTTCTACTTCGTCTGCCTACCGCACCACGATCCCTATAAAGCCAGTCTCACATAATAACACCACCAAATAGATAACCAGCATTAATGCATGGCCTCACTCAATTTTGTCCATAACAGTTCTTTCAAGTCTAAAATGTTGTGGCTCCTAATAGGAGCCGATTGTTGACCAAATGATGCTTTATTTGGAGGAGGTGTACTTGGTGACAGCCTTGGTGCCCTCAGACACGGCGTGCTTGGCAAGCTCACCAGGGAGCAGGAGCCTCACGGCGGTCTGAATCTCCCGACTGGTGATGGTGGACCGCTTGTTGTAGTGTGCCAGGCGAGAGGCCTCGGCGGCGATTCTCTCAAAGATGTCGTTCACGAAAGAGTTCATGATCGACATGGCCTTAGAGGAAACACCAGTGTCTGGGTGGACCTGCTTCAGTACCTTGTAAATGTAGATACTGTAACTTTCCTTCCTCTTGCGCTTCTTTTTCTTGTCTCCTTTAGCAATGGCCTTCTGGGCCTTGCCGGCCTTCTTGGCAGCCTTTCCAGAAGTTTTGGGTGGCATGTCTACCTAGTTCCGTGGGGAGTTTGTAGTCGGAGCGGCAACTTTGCATTTCCTTTTATGCTGAACGAGAAGATCAAGGGCTACCACTAGCCCCGCTTGCTCCTCCGTGATTGGTCAAAACTAGGTGCCTCTGATAACAAAGAACAACCTACCAGAATTAGCAATAATAATTCGAATTGCAATACACAATTCTGGCTACTGATACACGCATTTTTTTATTACAAAGCAATAATGATGTAGGCAAAGGTTTGTTTGTACTAGATCCATGCCAGAGAGAGAGAGAGAGAGAGAGAGAGTCTGCGTGTGTTTTACCTCCATGGTTTTATAGCAACTCACAATATTGATGTTATATTTGATAATTAGTGAAAACTGGATTTAGAATTTCTCGTCCATCATGAACACACATACTCTTACAAACACACACGTACCCACGCATACAAGGTATATTCTCTATCGACAGTTTGAATGAAGATATACGAAAAAATAATTTGAGAAATATTTATTGTAAGTATAAATCTTAGCCATATACATGCATAGTCTAGTATAATATACTGTGTATATAATGTTTGATATCTACATGGATCTTTCTATCTATCTCACTTTACGGTGGGATGTATATTCAAAATAATCACGATAGGCAGGGAAGAACAGAGTATGGGGAGGAAGGTAACACACACACACACACACACACACACACACACTTCCTCACATGCACGTGCGTATGTAAGGTTTATATATTTTTTTTTTTTAAATTTAAATGAAGATATGTGTAACATGGGTGAGTATAGCTTGAAATAAATGATGACAAAGAGAAGACTGGAAAGTATATAATTTATGGAGATGCCTTCATCTAATTACATAAAACACTCTTTCTTTGATAGCCTACTCAGTGTTGGTAATAATTTTATATACGGTACACGCACACTTTCATGCATGCACAGGGGGATCCGGGAATAGGATATAGAGATAAATAGATAGATAGATAGATAGATAGATATAGATGATGTACTAGGACATATCGCATCACTTCTCCAGGCACGAATGGAACACCCCAGAATCATTCGTAGTAATGCCAATACTCACAATACTGTATAGTCAAAATTCTTAAAAATAACAACGGATTCAGACTTGAAAGGTGAGACCATCCTTAACAATAATACAATGGTTACGAGTAACGATATCATATGCCTATCGGAGCAGTTTGTTTGTATGTGCATCATCGATCATGCAGTGTAATTAATACACAGTGCTAGTGAAGGTGTAACAACAACCCCTGCACCTCCATTATACAGTCATTTGGAAATATTCGGACAGAACTGCATTAACTTGTAAGTAAAAAAAAAAAAAAATAATAATAATAATAATCAGCTTATTTACGTAAGAGAGCGTAGCCGAAACTCTACCAATCATTAATTGGGAAACGAAACTAGATTAAAATAAAGAACCATAAAATTACTATTGAGGGTAGGTAGTCTATGTAGTCTCTCCTAAAAGGATAATTTGTGGACCCCAGGGGGGTCCGTTGTTCTGAGTGTGACCAGCAGCAGTGGTTTGTTGTCATGAGATGCACACGATTGGGGCACCTAACCACCAAAACCATAGAGAGTGCGGCCCTGGCGTTTGAGGGCGTACACCACATCCATGGCAGTGACAGTCTTCCTCTTA
>JAWZYT010003646.1:75000-85000 GCA_034508575.1 Petrolisthes manimaculis | reverse complement strand
ATTTGGGGATCCCAGAAGCGATCTGTACATGCTTACTCAGTGCAAGAATATTTTCAATATACTGTACAGGTGCCAAAAGTCGATACGTGCATGCATCTTCTGTAACCATTTATATCCCAAATTCAGCCTCAAAACACCCGAAAATTTAATATATTTGGGTTTCAGAAGCGATCTGTACATGCCTATTTATTGCTAGAATAATTTCAAAACAAAGTCCCAAAACATGCTGATATTTTAGGTGCCAAAAGTAGATATGTGCATGCATCTTCTGTTTTATTTTCTGTATTGCAATTGCTACGTACCTTGGTTTACAGTATGTTCACATGAAATTACCCAGTTGTATTTGCTGTAGTATATATTCATTGTGTGGGTTTTGTGTTGGCATGATTTTTTTTTTTTTTTTCCCGGTTAGATGTATTCTGAGTCCTATTTCCTCTGCTTCTATGGGGTATCTTCCGCCTGTAGGTGTGCTGAACGTGGTGTACTGTACTGTTGTTTCTTTATCTGTTTATATATAATATATATATATATATATATATATATATATATATATATATATATATATATATATATATATATATATATATATATATATATATATATATATATATTATTTTTCCAATTGTAGTATCTATTTTGACAACCATAATATAATAATAACCTTTTGAGTACATTTATCTCTAATTTTGTACTTGATGTTTCTTTGCATAGCTATTGCTACTCCATCACTTGGCTCATTATCTTTATCAAATTGTTGTACTTCATAAATAAGACCTATTTCACAAAAACTGAAGAAAAAAATATTACAAAGGTGAAGTTGTTTGCTTCTATGGAGCGAAAATATCACGAGAGACCGTCCGACCCGCGGGCTCCTCCTTGATTGGTCAAAATAGGGTGCCTCTGATTCTGCAGCCACTACTTAAGGCTTTGATAACGGATTTCGGCATTATCTGTTCTTCGACAGACCTCTATATCGACTCATCTCAGTAACCATGTCTGGCCGAGGAAAGGGAGGGAAGGTGAAGGGAAAATCAAAGTCTCGCTCAAGTAGGGCTGGTCTTCAATTCCCCGTGGGTAGAATCCACCGACTC
Organism: Petrolisthes manimaculis; assembly: GCA_034508575.1. NCBI lineage: Eukaryota > Metazoa > Arthropoda > Malacostraca > Decapoda > Porcellanidae > Petrolisthes > Petrolisthes manimaculis. The sequence goes on along the minus strand of JAWZYT010003646.1, from coordinate 83,909 downwards.
CTGCGTAAGGGCAACTACGCCGAACGCGTCGGTGCAGGCGCTCCAGTCTATTTGGCTGCCGTCATGGAGTACCTTGCTGCAGAGGTGTTGGAACTGGCAGGCAATGCTGCCCGAGACAACAAGAAGAGTCGTATCATCCCCCGTCACTTGCAGCTGGCCATCCGCAATGACGAGGAGCTCAACAAGCTCCTGTCTGGCGTTACCATTGCTCAGGGTGGCGTTCTACCTAATATCCAGGCTGTCTTGCTGCCCAAGAAGACCGAAAAGAAGTAAGGTTGCTCTCTGTCCCCAGAAGCCTCCTTTCCTCCTCTTCCCAAGTTATAGATCCGGCTCCTTAACGGAGCCACACTTGCCTTAACAAAGAGTTTGATAATAGACAAGCTACTTATTGCCTTCAATTTCTCTACGCAGCAAAATCCAAAGGTCAACCGAGTAAGTAGGGAAATTGATATAATAAATGCTTTTGGGAAAATAAAAACCTGTTATTGAATTCAAAATCATCAATCTATAAAGCCTCTAAGAAATACGAAGATGGGTAGTTAATAAATGTTAGCACGTCTGGTAATAAAATGTTAGGGCTAACGATAGCTAGTAGGGGATATATTGATCACATGCTTATACATACTGACTCACATAAGAAAAAGAAAAGAAAAGAAAAAAAATATATAGGGCGCTAATATGAATAAATGAAGTGAAAAAGTTTTTTTTTTTATTGGCGTTACTATGAATAAATGAATTGCTGGTTAGATTGGTATTAAAAAAAAAATAAAAGGCTCTCTTTTACTTTCACACATACACATTAATTGTACGCTTATACATACTGACACACATAAACACTCTTTAATAAATTAAACGCACTTAAATTAATACTTACACACAAAACCCCACTTCATTCAATTTATACAAATACACACATAAACCACCTTAAAACAAGCAAATTTGCACACACACTCGTACGCCTATCCTTACACACGCACATATTCTTTACCCGTCTCTCCTCATTAAATGAATAACCTAGGAAAAATAAAAGGAGGAACTACAAAATTATCATTGAGGATAGGCAGTCTCTCCTAACAGAGTCCTATAATTATACCTTCCATACTCTTTGTTTCTACTTCGTCTGCCTACCGCACCACGATCCCTATAAAGCCAGTCTCACATAATAACACCACCAAATAGATAACCAGCATTAATGCATGGCCTCACTCAATTTTGTCCATAACAGTTCTTTCAAGTCTAAAATGTTGTGGCTCCTAATAGGAGCCGATTGTTGACCAAATGATGCTTTATTTGGAGGAGGTGTACTTGGTGACAGCCTTGGTGCCCTCAGACACGGCGTGCTTGGCAAGCTCACCAGGGAGCAGGAGCCTCACGGCGGTCTGAATCTCCCGACTGGTGATGGTGGACCGCTTGTTGTAGTGTGCCAGGCGAGAGGCCTCGGCGGCGATTCTCTCAAAGATGTCGTTCACGAAAGAGTTCATGATCGACATGGCCTTAGAGGAAACACCAGTGTCTGGGTGGACCTGCTTCAGTACCTTGTAAATGTAGATACTGTAACTTTCCTTCCTCTTGCGCTTCTTTTTCTTGTCTCCTTTAGCAATGGCCTTCTGGGCCTTGCCGGCCTTCTTGGCAGCCTTTCCAGAAGTTTTGGGTGGCATGTCTACCTAGTTCCGTGGGGAGTTTGTAGTCGGAGCGGCAACTTTGCATTTCCTTTTATGCTGAACGAGAAGATCAAGGGCTACCACTAGCCCCGCTTGCTCCTCCGTGATTGGTCAAAACTAGGTGCCTCTGATAACAAAGAACAACCTACCAGAATTAGCAATAATAATTCGAATTGCAATACACAATTCTGGCTACTGATACACGCATTTTTTTATTACAAAGCAATAATGATGTAGGCAAAGGTTTGTTTGTACTAGATCCATGCCAGAGAGAGAGAGAGAGAGAGAGAGAGTCTGCGTGTGTTTTACCTCCATGGTTTTATAGCAACTCACAATATTGATGTTATATTTGATAATTAGTGAAAACTGGATTTAGAATTTCTCGTCCATCATGAACACACATACTCTTACAAACACACACGTACCCACGCATACAAGGTATATTCTCTATCGACAGTTTGAATGAAGATATACGAAAAAATAATTTGAGAAATATTTATTGTAAGTATAAATCTTAGCCATATACATGCATAGTCTAGTATAATATACTGTGTATATAATGTTTGATATCTACATGGATCTTTCTATCTATCTCACTTTACGGTGGGATGTATATTCAAAATAATCACGATAGGCAGGGAAGAACAGAGTATGGGGAGGAAGGTAACACACACACACACACACACACACACACACACTTCCTCACATGCACGTGCGTATGTAAGGTTTATATATTTTTTTTTTTTAAATTTAAATGAAGATATGTGTAACATGGGTGAGTATAGCTTGAAATAAATGATGACAAAGAGAAGACTGGAAAGTATATAATTTATGGAGATGCCTTCATCTAATTACATAAAACACTCTTTCTTTGATAGCCTACTCAGTGTTGGTAATAATTTTATATACGGTACACGCACACTTTCATGCATGCACAGGGGGATCCGGGAATAGGATATAGAGATAAATAGATAGATAGATAGATAGATAGATATAGATGATGTACTAGGACATATCGCATCACTTCTCCAGGCACGAATGGAACACCCCAGAATCATTCGTAGTAATGCCAATACTCACAATACTGTATAGTCAAAATTCTTAAAAATAACAACGGATTCAGACTTGAAAGGTGAGACCATCCTTAACAATAATACAATGGTTACGAGTAACGATATCATATGCCTATCGGAGCAGTTTGTTTGTATGTGCATCATCGATCATGCAGTGTAATTAATACACAGTGCTAGTGAAGGTATAACAACAACCCCTGCACCTCCATTATACAGTCATTTGGAAATATTCGGACAGAACTGCATTAACTTGTAAGTAAAAAAAAAAAAAAATAATAATAATAATAATCAGCTTATTTACGTAAGAGAGCGTAGCCGAAACTCTACCAATCATTAATTGGGAAACGAAACTAGATTAAAATAAAGAACCATAAAATTACTATTGAGGGTAGGTAGTCTATGTAGTCTCTCCTAAAAGGATAATTTGTGGACCCCAGGGGGGTCCGTTGTTCTGAGTGTGACCAGCAGCAGTGGTTTGTTGTCATGAGATGCACACGATTGGGGCACCTAACCACCAAAACCATAGAGAGTGCGGCCCTGGCGTTTGAGGGCGTACACCACATCCATGGCAGTGACAGTCTTCCTCTTAGCATGCTCCGTGTAAGTGACGGCATCTCGGATGACGTTTTCGAGGAACACCTTGAGTACGCCGCGAGTTTCCTCGTAGATGAGACCAGAGATACGCTTCACACCGCCACGGCGTGCCAGACGACGAATGGCAGGCTTGGTGATGCCCTGGATGTTGTCGCGGAGCACCTTTCGGTGACGCTTGGCTCCTCCTTTGCCCAGACCCTTACCACCCTTGCCACGTCCTGTCATCTTGATATGCTCTGAGTCAGAATAACGGCGCTGCGGCCGACCGCGGGGACTATATCAGCCCGGGCGGACGTGGTGCAAAGCCAACTTGTATTGATTCCTTAAAACAGGGAAATAGCTCACATTTTTTCCTCACGAAAACTGTTTCCCCACATCCTTTCCTAACACCTTCTTGCTAGAAAAGGGTCCAATTAAGACGACAACACTTAGCAACGGCCGAAAAAGCTTGAAATACTTATAGGATCGCGAGTCCCCTCCTAACAACCAATGAGGGCCGATTCTCTGACGGGGGGTTGCCAAGCTCCGCCGTAAATATCGCGCGGGTGCCCGGCGTCAGTTTACTTTCAAAGCCACATTTACCATGGCACGTACTAAGCAGACAGCCCGAAAATCCACGGGAGGAAAGGCTCCCCGTAAGCAGCTGGCCACCAAGGCAGCTCGTAAATCAGCCCCTGCAACAGGCGGTGTCAAGAAGCCCCATCGTTACAGGCCAGGCACAGTGGCTCTGCGTGAGATTCGTCGCTACCAGAAGAGCACTGAACTGCTCATCAGGAAGCTTCCCTTCCAACGTCTGGTGAGGGAGATCGCCCAGGATTTCAAGACAGACTTGCGTTTCCAGTCCTCCGCCGTCATGGCCCTGCAGGAAGCTTCTGAGGCTTACCTCGTTGGTCTCTTTGAGGACACCAACCTGTGCGCCATCCACGCCAAGCGTGTCACCATCATGCCTAAGGATATCCAGCTTGCCCGTCGCATCCGTGGGGAGCGTGCTTAAGACCAACCTACAGTGAATCCCAAACATTTCGGCCCTCTTCAGGGCCCAAACTTTACCTTCATAAAGACAATATTGTAGACAATAATGGACAATACCAATTGCGCTCTAACGTTAGCCAATCAACAACAACAATAGCTATCCCAAACTTAATTCAATACAATCCATATAATATCTGCATTTTTCAAAATTTAGAATTGTGGCGTTATTCTTTAAAAATGGCTTATTTTTGGGCGTTCGTATGAATAAATGAAGGTGAAATGGAATTATTTTAGGCTTTTCTATAAATAAATGAATAGGTGGTTCGATTTAAATAAAAAAAACAAGAAATCCTTACAATAATGATAATAATAATAACTATTATTATTATTAGTATGAGTTTAAAAACAAAAATCCTTATAATAATAATAATTATTATTATTATTAGGTTCAGAAACAAAGATTCCTTATTACTTGTATGCAAGAGAAGCTACTGTACTTGCACAGAATCTAACCACAACAGGTTGCAAGACCTTTATATCAGATCAAATGACTACATTAAACTTACATTATAAAAATTGTTATGGTCTTACTTCAAGAAATAAAACTGAATTATATTTACCGTTAAACTGTGGGCTAGATTAAGTACAAGACTGCAGCAGGACCTGAACCTAACCTAACCTAACCTAACCTAACCTAACCTAACCTAACCTAACCTAACCTAACCAAATCTAACCTAACCTAACCTAACCAAACGAAATCTAACCTAACCTAACCTAACCTAACCTAACCAAACCAAACCAAACCAAACCTAACCTAACCTAACCTAACCAAACCTAACCTAACCTAACCTAACCTAACCTAACCTAACCTAACCTAACCTATTATTATTATTATTATTATTATTATTATTATTATTATTATTATTATTATTATTATTATCATCATCATTTTAATTGATATGTTTTAGGTGAAGCTTTATATAAAATGCGTTAGGTAAGGTTAGGCTAGTCCTGGGTAAATTATCTACAGAAAACGTACGAGAGAGAGAGAGAGAGAGAGAGAGAGAGAGAGGGAGAGGGAGAGATTGATAGAAACACTCGTTATTACTGTAATTTGAGTGTTATTGTGAGCTGTTGGTACACACACACACACAGAGGAGGCATTGAATGTATGTGTTCATGTTTTGGTGTTGATTTAGTGAGTATTGGGTGAGATATAAGAGTTTATTGATGCGAAATGAAATAGGTGGGTGCTGATTGGCTAAAAGTAGGGTGTCTTTGAGCGGCGCTAATTTGAATATGTGAAGGGAAATGGAATGATTTTAGGCTTTTATATGAATAAATGAATTGCTGGTTCGATTTAAATTAAAAAGATTCATTATCATTATTAATATTATTATTAATAATAATGTCCTAAGCGTAGTGGACATCAACAGAAATGACTTATTAAAAGAAATCTCCTAGCCCCCGTTCATATCCCAAATTCAGCCTCAAACCACCCAAAATAGTCGATATTTGGGGATCCCAGAAGCGATCTGTACATGCTTACTCAGTGCAAGAATATTTTCAATATACTGTACAGGTGCCAAAAGTCGATACGTGCATGCATCTTCTGTAACCATTTATATCCCAAATTCAGCCTCAAAACACCCGAAAATTTAATATATTTGGGTTTCAGAAGCGATCTGTACATGCCTATTTATTGCTAGAATAATTTCAAAACAAAGTCCCAAAACATGCTGATATTTTAGGTGCCAAAAGTAGATATGTGCATGCATCTTCTGTTTTATTTTCTGTATTGCAATTGCTACGTACCTTGGTTTACAGTATGTTCACATGAAATTACCCAGTTGTATTTGCTGTAGTATATATTCATTGTGTGGGTTTTGTGTTGGCATGATTTTTTTTTTTTTTTTCCCGGTTAGATGTATTCTGAGTCCTATTTCCTCTGCTTCTATGGGGTATCTTCCGCCTGTAGGTGTGCTGAACGTGGTGTACTGTACTGTTGTTTCTTTATCTGTTTATATATAATATATATATATATATATATATATATATATATATATATATATATATATATATATATATATATATATATATATATATATATATATATATATATATATATATATATTATTTTTCCAATTGTAGTATCTATTTTGACAACCATAATATAATAATAACCTTTTGAGTACATTTATCTCTAATTTTGTACTTGATGTTTCTTTGCATAGCTATTGCTACTCCATCACTTGGCTCATTATCTTTATCAAATTGTTGTACTTCATAAATAAGACCTATTTCACAAAAACTGAAGAAAAAAATATTACAAAGGTGAAGTTGTTTGCTTCTATGGAGCGAAAATATCACGAGAGACCGTCCGACCCGCGGGCTCCTCCTTGATTGGTCAAAATAGGGTGCCTCTGATTCTGCAGCCACTACTTAAGGCTTTGATAACGGATTTCGGCATTATCTGTTCTTCGACAGACCTCTATATCGACTCATCTCAGTAACCATGTCTGGCCGAGGAAAGGGAGGGAAGGTGAAGGGAAAATCAAAGTCTCGCTCAAGTAGGGCTGGTCTTCAATTCCCCGTGGGTAGAATCCACCGACTCCTGCGTAAGGGCAACTACGCCGAACGCGTCGGTGCAGGCGCTCCAGTCTATTTGGCTGCCGTCATGGAGTACCTTGCTGCAGAGGTGTTGGAACTGGCAGGCAATGCTGCCCGAGACAACAAGAAGAGTCGTATCATCCCCCGTCACTTGCAGCTGGCCATCCGCAATGACGAGGAGCTCAACAAGCTCCTGTCTGGCGTTACCATTGCTCAGGGTGGCGTTCTACCTAATATCCAGGCTGTCTTGCTGCCCAAGAAGACCGAAAAGAAGTAAGGTTGCTCTCTGTCCCCAGAAGCCTCCTTTCCTCCTCTTCCCAAGTTATAGATCCGGCTCCTTAACGGAGCCACACTTGCCTTAACAAAGAGTTTGATAATAGACAAGCTACTTATTGCCTTCAATTTCTCTACGCAGCAAAATCCAAAGGTCAACCGAGTAAGTAGGGAAATTGATATAATAAATGCTTTTGGGAAAATAAAAACCTGTTATTGAATTCAAAATCATCAATCTATAAAGCCTCTAAGAAATACGAAGATGGGTAGTTAATAAATGTTAGCACGTCTGGTAATAAAATGTTAGGGCTAACGATAGCTAGTAGGGGATATATTGATCACATGCTTATACATACTGACTCACATAAGAAAAAGAAAAGAAAAGAAAAAAAATATATAGGGCGCTAATATGAATAAATGAAGTGAAAAAGTTTTTTTTTTTATTGGCGTTACTATGAATAAATGAATTGCTGGTTAGATTGGTATTAAAAAAAAAAATAAAAGGCTCTCTTTTACTTTCACACATACACATTAATTGTACGCTTATACATACTGACACACATAAACACTCTTTAATAAATTAAACGCACTTAAATTAATACTTACACACAAAACCCCACTTCATTCAATTTATACAAATACACACATAAACCACCTTAAAACAAGCAAATTTGCACACACACTCGTACGCCTATCCTTACACACGCACATATTCTTTACCCGTCTCTCCTCATTAAATGAATAACCTAGGAAAAATAAAAGGAGGAACTACAAAATTATCATTGAGGATAGGCAGTCTCTCCTAACAGAGTCCTATAATTATACCTTCCATACTCTTTGTTTCTACTTCGTCTGCCTACCGCACCACGATCCCTATAAAGCCCGTCTCACATAATAACACCACCAAATAGATAACCAGCATTAATGCATGGCCTCACTCAATTTTGTCCATAACAGTTCTTTCAAGTCTAAAATGTTGTGGCTCCTAATAGGAGCCGATTGTTGACCAAATGATGCTTTATTTGGAGGAGGTGTACTTGGTGACAGCCTTGGTGCCCTCAGACACGGCGTGCTTGGCAAGCTCACCAGGGAGCAGGAGCCTCACGGCGGTCTGAATCTCCCGACTGGTGATGGTGGACCGCTTGTTGTAGTGTGCCAGGCGAGAGGCCTCGGCGGCGATTCTCTCAAAGATGTCGTTCACGAAAGAGTTCATGATCGACATGGCCTTAGAGGAAACACCAGTGTCTGGGTGGACCTGCTTCAGTACCTTGTAAATGTAGATACTGTAACTTTCCTTCCTCTTGCGCTTCTTTTTCTTGTCTCCTTTAGCAATGGCCTTCTGGGCCTTGCCGGCCTTCTTGGCAGCCTTTCCAGAAGTTTTGGGTGGCATGTCTACCTAGTTCCGTGGGGAGTTTGTAGTCGGAGCGGCAACTTTGCATTTCGTTTTATGCTGAACGAGAAGATCAAGGGCTACCACTAGCCCCGCTTGCTCCTCCGTGATTGGTCAAAACTAGGTGCCTCTGATAACAAAGAACAACCTACCAGAATTAGCAATAATAATTCGAATTGCAATACACAATTCTGGCTACTGATACACGCATTTTTTTATTACAAAGCAATAATGATGTAGGCAAAGGTTTGTTTGTACTAGATCCATGCCAGAGAGAGAGAGAGAGAGAGAGAGAGTCTGCGTGTGTTTTACCTCCATGGTTTTATAGCAACTCAC
>JAWZYT010003646.1:22500-70000 GCA_034508575.1 Petrolisthes manimaculis | reverse complement strand
AGGTGTTGGAACTGGCAGGCAATGCTGCCCGAGACAACAAGAAGAGTCGTATCATCCCCCGTCACTTGCAGCTGGCCATCCGCAATGACGAGGAGCTCAACAAGCTCCTGTCTGGCGTTACCATTGCTCAGGGTGGCGTTCTACCTAATATCCAGGCTGTCTTGCTGCCCAAGAAGACCGAAAAGAAGTAAGGTTGCTCTCTGTCCCCAGAAGCCTCCTTTCCTCCTCTTCCCAAGTTATAGATCCGGCTCCTTAACGGAGCCACACTTGCCTTAACAAAGAGTTTGATAATAGACAAGCTACTTATTGCCTTCAATTTCTCTACGCAGCAAAATCCAAAGGTCAACCGAGTAAGTAGGGAAATTGATATAATAAATGCTTTTGGGAAAATAAAAACCTGTTATTGAATTCAAAATCATCAATCTATAAAGCCTCTAAGAAATACGAAGATGGGTAGTTAATAAATGTTAGCACGTCTGGTAATAAAATGTTAGGGCTAACGATAGCTAGTAGGGGATATATTGATCACATGCTTATACATACTGACTCACATAAGAAAAAGAAAAGAAAAGAAAAAAAATATATAGGGCGCTAATATGAATAAATGAAGTGAAAAAGTTTTTTTTTTTATTGGCGTTACTATGAATAAATGAATTGCTGGTTAGATTGGTATTAAAAAAAAAATAAAAGGCTCTCTTTTACTTTCACACATACACATTAATTGTACGCTTATACATACTGACACACATAAACACTCTTTAATAAATTAAACGCACTTAAATTAATACTTACACACAAAACCCCACTTCATTCAATTTATACAAATACACACATAAACCACCTTAAAACAAGCAAATTTGCACACACACTCGTACGCCTATCCTTACACACGCACATATTCTTTACCCGTCTCTCCTCATTAAATGAATAACCTAGGAAAAATAAAAGGAGGAACTACAAAATTATCATTGAGGATAGGCAGTCTCTCCTAACAGAGTCCTATAATTATACCTTCCATACTCTTTGTTTCTACTTCGTCTGCCTACCGCACCACGATCCCTATAAAGCCCGTCTCACATAATAACACCACCAAATAGATAACCAGCATTAATGCATGGCCTCACTCAATTTTGTCCATAACAGTTCTTTCAAGTCTAAAATGTTGTGGCTCCTAATAGGAGCCGATTGTTGACCAAATGATGCTTTATTTGGAGGAGGTGTACTTGGTGACAGCCTTGGTGCCCTCAGACACGGCGTGCTTGGCAAGCTCACCAGGGAGCAGGAGCCTCACGGCGGTCTGAATCTCCCGACTGGTGATGGTGGACCGCTTGTTGTAGTGTGCCAGGCGAGAGGCCTCGGCGGCGATTCTCTCAAAGATGTCGTTCACGAAAGAGTTCATGATCGACATGGCCTTAGAGGAAACACCAGTGTCTGGGTGGACCTGCTTCAGTACCTTGTAAATGTAGATACTGTAACTTTCCTTCCTCTTGCGCTTCTTTTTCTTGTCTCCTTTAGCAATGGCCTTCTGGGCCTTGCCGGCCTTCTTGGCAGCCTTTCCAGAAGTTTTGGGTGGCATGTCTACCTAGTTCCGTGGGGAGTTTGTAGTCGGAGCGGCAACTTTGCATTTCGTTTTATGCTGAACGAGAAGATCAAGGGCTACCACTAGCCCCGCTTGCTCCTCCGTGATTGGTCAAAACTAGGTGCCTCTGATAACAAAGAACAACCTACCAGAATTAGCAATAATAATTCGAATTGCAATACACAATTCTGGCTACTGATACACGCATTTTTTTATTACAAAGCAATAATGATGTAGGCAAAGGTTTGTTTGTACTAGATCCATGCCAGAGAGAGAGAGAGAGAGAGAGAGAGTCTGCGTGTGTTTTACCTCCATGGTTTTATAGCAACTCACAATATTGATGTTATATTTGATAATTAGTGAAAACTGGATTTAGAATTTCTCGTCCATCATGAACACACATACTCTTACAAACACACACGTACCCACGCATACAAGGTATATTCTCTATCGACAGTTTGAATGAAGATATACGAAAAAATAATTTGAGAAATATTTATTGTAAGTATAAATCTTAGCCATATACATGCATAGTCTAGTATAATATACTGTGTATATAATGTTTGATATCTACATGGATCTTTCTATCTATCTCACTTTACGGTGGGATGTATATTCAAAATAATCACGATAGGCAGGGAAGAACAGAGTATGGGGAGGAAGGTAACACACACACACACACACACACACACACACACTTCCTCACATGCACGTGCGTATGTAAGGTTTATATATTTTTTTTTTTTAAATTTAAATGAAGATATGTGTAACATGGGTGAGTATAGCTTGAAATAAATGATGACAAAGAGAAGACTGGAAAGTATATAATTTATGGAGATGCCTTCATCTAATTACATAAAACACTCTTTCTTTGATAGCCTACTCAGTGTTGGTAATAATTTTATATACGGTACACGCACACTTTCATGCATGCACAGGGGGATCCGGGAATAGGATATAGAGATAAATAGATAGATAGATAGATAGATAGATATAGATGATGTACTAGGACATATCGCATCACTTCTCCAGGCACGAATGGAACACCCCAGAATCATTCGTAGTAATGCCAATACTCACAATACTGTATAGTCAAAATTCTTAAAAATAACAACGGATTCAGACTTGAAAGGTGAGACCATCCTTAACAATAATACAATGGTTACGAGTAACGATATCATATGCCTATCGGAGCAGTTTGTTTGTATGTGCATCATCGATCATGCAGTGTAATTAATACACAGTGCTAGTGAAGGTGTAACAACAACCCCTGCACCTCCATAATACAGTCATGTGGAAATATTCGGACAGAACTGCATTAACTTGTAAGTAAAAAAAAAAAAAAATAATAATAATAATAATCAGCTTATTTACGTAAGAGAGCGTAGCCGAAACTCTACCAATCATTAATTGGGAAACGAAACTAGATTAAAATAAAGAACCATAAAATTACTATTGAGGGTAGGTAGTCTATGTAGTCTCTCCTAAAAGGATAATTTGTGGACCCCAGGGGGGTCCGTTGTTCTGAGTGTGACCAGCAGCAGTGGTTTGTTGTCATGAGATGCACACGATTGGGGCACCTAACCACCAAAACCATAGAGAGTGCGGCCCTGGCGTTTGAGGGCGTACACCACATCCATGGCAGTGACAGTCTTCCTCTTAGCATGCTCCGTGTAAGTGACGGCATCTCGGATGACGTTTTCGAGGAACACCTTGAGTACGCCGCGAGTTTCCTCGTAGATGAGACCAGAGATACGCTTCACACCGCCACGGCGTGCCAGACGACGAATGGCAGGCTTGGTGATGCCCTGGATGTTGTCGCGGAGCACCTTTCGGTGACGCTTGGCTCCTCCTTTGCCCAGACCCTTACCACCCTTGCCACGTCCTGTCATCTTGATATGCTCTGAGTCAGAATAACGGCGCTGCGGCCGACCGCGGGGACTATATCAGCCCGGGCGGACGTGGTGCAAAGCCAACTTGTATTGATTCCTTAAAACAGGGAAATAGCTCACATTTTTTCCTCACGAAAACTGTTTCCCCACATCCTTTCCTAACACCTTCTTGCTAGAAAAGGGTCCAATTAAGACGACAACACTTAGCAACGGCCGAAAAAGCTTGAAATACTTATAGGATCGCGAGTCCCCTCCTAACAACCAATGAGGGCCGATTCTCTGACGGGGGGTTGCCAAGCTCCGCCGTAAATATCGCGCGGGTGCCCGGCGTCAGTTTACTTTCAAAGCCACATTTACCATGGCACGTACTAAGCAGACAGCCCGAAAATCCACGGGAGGAAAGGCTCCCCGTAAGCAGCTGGCCACCAAGGCAGCTCGTAAATCAGCCCCTGCAACAGGCGGTGTCAAGAAGCCCCATCGTTACAGGCCAGGCACAGTGGCTCTGCGTGAGATTCGTCGCTACCAGAAGAGCACTGAACTGCTCATCAGGAAGCTTCCCTTCCAACGTCTGGTGAGGGAGATCGCCCAGGATTTCAAGACAGACTTGCGTTTCCAGTCCTCCGCCGTCATGGCCCTGCAGGAAGCTTCTGAGGCTTACCTCGTTGGTCTCTTTGAGGACACCAACCTGTGCGCCATCCACGCCAAGCGTGTCACCATCATGCCTAAGGATATCCAGCTTGCCCGTCGCATCCGTGGGGAGCGTGCTTAAGACCAACCTACAGTGAATCCCAAACATTTCGGCCCTCTTCAGGGCCCAAACTTTACCTTCATAAAGACAATATTGTAGACAATAATGGACAATACCAATTGCGCTCTAACGTTAGCCAATCAACAACAACAATAGCTATCCCAAACTTAATTCAATACAATCCATATAATATCTGCATTTTTCAGGTTGGGGGCAAAATTTAGAATTGTGGCGTTATTCTTTAAAAATGGCTTATTTTTGGGCGTTCGTATGAATAAATGAAGGTGAAATGGAATTATTTTAGGCTTTTCTATAAATAAATGAATAGGTGGTTCGATTTAAATAAAAAAAAAACAAGAAATCCTTACAATAATGATAATAATAATAATAATAATAACTATTATTATTATTAGTATGAGTTTAAAAACAAAAATCCTTATAATAATAATAATAATTATTATTAGGTTCAGAAACAAAGATTCCTTATTACTTGTATGCAAGAGAAGCTACTGTACTTGCACAGAATCTAACCACAACAGGTTGCAAGACCTTTATATCAGATCAAATGACTACATTAAACTTACATTATAAAAATTGTTATGGTCTTACTTCAAGAAATAAAACTGAATTATATTTACCGTTAAACTGTGGGCTAGATTAAGTACAAGACTGCAGCAGGACCTGAACCTAACCTAACCTAACCTAACCTAACCTAACCTAACCTAACCAAATCTAACCTAACCTAACCTAACCTAACCAAACGAAATCTAACCTAACCTAACCTAACCAAACCAAACCAAACCAAACCTAACCTAACCTAACCTAACCAAACCTAACCTAACCAAACCTAACCTAACCTAACCTAACCTAACCAAACCTAACCTAACCTAACCTAACCTAACCTAACCTAACCTATTATTATTATTATTATTATTATTATTATTATTATTATTATTATTATTATTTTAATTGATATGTTTTAGGTGAAGCTTTATATAAAATGCGTTAGGTAAGGTTAGGCTAGTCCTGGGTAAATTATCTACAGAAAACGTACGAGAGAGAGAGAGAGAGAGAGGGAGAGGGAGAGATTGATAGAAACACTCGTTATTACTGTAATTTGAGTGTTATTGTGAGCTGTTGGTACACACACACACACAGAGGAGGCATTGAATGTATGTGTTCATGTTTTGGTGTTGATTTAGTGAGTATTGGGTGAGATATAAGAGTTTATTGATGCGAAAAGAAATAGGTGGGTGCTGATTGGCTAAAAGTAGGGTGTCTTTGAGCGGCGCTAATTTGAATATGTGAAGGGAAATGGAATGATTTTAGGCTTTTATATGAATAAATGAATTGCTGGTTCGATTTAAATTAAAAAGATTCATTATCATTATTATTATTATTATTAATAATAATGTCCTAAGCGTAGTGGACATCAACAGAAATGACTTATTAAAAGAAATCTCCTAGCCCCCGTTCATATCCCAAATTCAGCCTCAAACCACCCGAAATAGTCGATATTTTGGGGTCCCAGAAGCGATCTGTACATGCTTACTCAGTGCAAGAATATTTTCAATATACTGTACAGGTGCCAAAAGTCGATACGTGCATGCATCTTCTGTAACCGTTTATATCCCAAATTCAGCCTCAAAACACCCGAAAATTTAATATATTTGGGTTTCAGAAGCGATCTGTACATGCCTATTTATTGCTAGAATAATTTCAAAACAAAGTCCCAAAACATGCTGATATTTTAGGTGCCAAAAGTAGATATGTGCATGCATCTTCTGTTTTATTTTCTGTATTGCAATTGCTACGTACCTTGGTTTACAGTATGTTCACATGAAATTACCCAGTTGTATTTGCTGTAGTATATATTCATTGTGTGGGTTTTGTGTTGGCATGATTTTTTTTTTTTTTTTTCCCGGTTAGATGTATTCTGAGTCCTATTTCCTCTGCTTCTATGGGGTATCTTCCGCCTGTAGGTGTGCTGAACGTGGTGTACTGTACTGTTGTTTCTTTATCTGTTTATATATAATATATATATATATATATATATATATATATATATATATATATATATATATATATATATATATTATTTTTCCAATTGTAGTATCTATTTTGACAACCATAATATAATAATAACCTTTTGAGTACATTTATCTCTAATTTTGTACTTGATGTTTCTTTGCATAGCTATTGCTACTCCATCACTTGGCTCATTATCTTTATCAAATTGTTGTACTTCATAAATAAGACCTATTTCACAAAAACTGAAGAAAAAAATATTACAAAGGTGAAGTTGTTTGCTTCTATGGAGCGAAAATATCACGAGAGACCGTCCGACCCGCGGGCTCCTCCTTGATTGGTCAAAATAGGGTGCCTCTGATTCTGCAGCCACTACTTAAGGCTTTGATAACGGGTTTCGGCATTATCTGTTCTTCGACAGACCTCTATATCGACTCATCTCAGTAACCATGTCTGGCCGAGGAAAGGGAGGGAAGGTGAAGGGAAAATCAAAGTCTCGCTCAAGTAGGGCTGGTCTTCAATTCCCCGTGGGTAGAATCCACCGACTCCTGCGTAAGGGCAACTACGCCGAACGCGTCGGTGCAGGCGCTCCAGTCTATTTGGCTGCCGTCATGGAGTACCTTGCTGCAGAGGTGTTGGAACTGGCAGGCAATGCTGCCCGAGACAACAAGAAGAGTCGTATCATCCCCCGTCACTTGCAGCTGGCCATCCGCAATGACGAGGAGCTCAACAAGCTCCTGTCTGGCGTTACCATTGCTCAGGGTGGCGTTCTACCTAATATCCAGGCTGTCTTGCTGCCCAAGAAGACCGAAAAGAAGTAAGGTTGCTCTCTGTCCCCAGAAGCCTCCTTTCCTCCTCTTCCCAAGTTATAGATCCGGCTCCTTAACGGAGCCACACTTGCCTTAACAAAGAGTTTGATAATAGACAAGCTACTTATTGCCTTCAATTTCTCTACGCAGCAAAATCCAAAGGTCAACCGAGTAAGTAGGGAAATTGATATAATAAATGCTTTTGGGAAAATAAAAACCTGTTATTGAATTCAAAATCATCAATCTATAAAGCCTCTAAGAAATACGAAGATGGGTAGTTAATAAATGTTAGCACGTCTGGTAATAAAATGTTAGGGCTAACGATAGCTAGTAGGGGATATATTGATCACATGCTTATACATACTGACTCACATAAGAAAAAGAAAAGAAAAGAAAAAAAATATATAGGGCGCTAATATGAATAAATGAAGTGAAAAAGTTTTTTTTTTTTATTGGCGTTACTATGAATAAATGAATTGCTGGTTAGATTGGTATTAAAAAAAAAAAAAGGCTCTCTTTTACTTTCACACATACACATTAATTGTATGCTTATACATACTGACACACATAAACACTCTTTAATAAATTAAACGCACTTAAATTAATACTTACACACAAAACCCCACTTCATTCAATTTATACAAATACACACATAAACCACCTTAAAACAAGCAAATTTGCACACACACTCGTACGCCTATCCTTACACACGCACATATTCTTTACCCGTCTCTCCTCATTAAATGAATAACCTAGGAAAAATAAAAGGAGGAACTACAAAATTATCATTGAGGATAGGCAGTCTCTCCTAACAGAGTCCTATAATTATACCTTCCATACTCTTTGTTTCTACTTCGTCTGCCTACCGCACCACGATCCCTATAAAGCCCGTCTCACATAATAACACCACCAAATAGATAACCAGCATTAATGCATGGCCTCACTCAATTTTGTCCATAACAGTTCTTTCAAGTCTAAAATGTTGTGGCTCCTAATAGGAGCCGATTGTTGACCAAATGATGCTTTATTTGGAGGAGGTGTACTTGGTGACAGCCTTGGTGCCCTCAGACACGGCGTGCTTGGCAAGCTCACCAGGGAGCAGGAGCCTCACGGCGGTCTGAATCTCCCGACTGGTGATGGTGGACCGCTTGTTGTAGTGTGCCAGGCGAGAGGCCTCGGCGGCGATTCTCTCAAAGATGTCGTTCACGAAAGAGTTCATGATCGACATGGCCTTAGAGGAAACACCAGTGTCTGGGTGGACCTGCTTCAGTACCTTGTAAATGTAGATACTGTAACTTTCCTTCCTCTTGCGCTTCTTTTTCTTGTCTCCTTTAGCAATGGCCTTCTGGGCCTTGCCGGCCTTCTTGGCAGCCTTTCCAGAAGTTTTGGGTGGCATGTCTACCTAGTTCCGTGGGGAGTTTGTAGTCGGACCGGCAACTTTGCATTTCCTTTTATGCTGAACGAGAAGATCAAGGGCTACCACTAGCCCCGCTTGCTCCTCCGTGATTGGTCAAAACTAGGTGCCTCTGATAACAAAGAACAACCTACCAGAATTAGCAATAATAATTCGAATTGCAATACACAATTCTGGCTACTGATACACGCATTTTTTTATTACAAAGCAATAATGATGTAGGCAAAGGTTTGTTTGTACTAGCTCCATGCCAGAGAGAGAGAGAGAGAGAGAGAGAGAGTCTGCGTGTGTTTTACCTCCATGGTTTTATAGCAACTCACAATATTGATGTTATATTTGATAATTAGTGAAAACTGGATTTAGAATTTCTCGTCCATCATGAACACACATACTCTTACAAACACACACGTACCCACGCATACAAGGTATATTCTCTATCGACAGTTTGAATGAAGATATACGAAAAAATAATTTGAGAAATATTTATTGTAAGTATAAATCTTAGCCATATACATGCATAGTCTAGTATAATATACTGTGTATATAATGTTTGATATCTACATGGATCTTTCTATCCATCTCACTTTACGGTGGGATGTATATTCAAAATAATCACGATAGGCAGGGAAGAACAGAGTATGGGGAGGAAGGTAACACACACACACACACACACACACACACTTCCTCACATGCACGTGCGTATGTAAGGTTTATATATTTTTTTTTTTTAAATTTAAATGAAGATATGTGTAACATGGGTGAGTATAGCTTGAAATAAATGATGACAAAGAGAAGACTGGAAAGTATATAATTTATGGAGATGCCTTCATCTAATTACATAAAACACTCTTTCTTTGATAGCCTACTCAGTGTTGGTAATAATTTTATATACGGTACACGCACACTTTCATGCATGCACAGGGGGATCCGGGAATAGGATATAGAGATAAATAGATAGATAGATAGATAGATAGTTATAGATGATGTACTAGGACATATCGCATCACTTCTCCAGGCACGAATGGAACACCCCAGAATCATTCGTAGTAATGCCAATACTCACAATACTGTATAGTCAAAATTCTTAAAAATAACAACGGATTCAGACTTGAAAGGTGAGACCATCCTTAACAATAATACAATGGTTACGAGTAACGATATCATATGCCTATCGGAGCAGTTTGTTTGTATGTGCATCATCGATCATGCAGTGTAATTAATACACAGTGCTAGTGAAGGTGTAACAACAACCCCTGCACCTCCATTATACAGTCATTTGGAAATATTCGGACAGAACTGCATTAACTTGTAAGTAAAAAAAAAAAATAATAATAATAATAATAATAATCAGCTTATTTACGTAAGAGAGCGTAGCCGAAACTCTACCAATCATTAATTGGGAAACGAAACTAGATTAAAATAAAGAACCATAAAATTACTATTGAGGGTAGGTAGTCTATGTAGTCTCTCCTAAAAGGATAATTTGTGGACCCCAGGGGGGTCCGTTGTTCTGAGTGTGACCAGCAGCAGTGGTTTGTTGTCATGAGATGCACACGATTGGGGCACCTAACCACCAAAACCATAGAGAGTGCGGCCCTGGCGTTTGAGGGCGTACACCACATCCATGGCAGTGACAGTCTTCCTCTTAGCATGCTCCGTGTAAGTGACGGCATCTCGGATGACGTTTTCGAGGAACACCTTGAGTACGCCGCGAGTTTCCTCGTAGATGAGACCAGAGATACGCTTCACACCGCCACGGCGTGCCAGACGACGAATGGCAGGCTTGGTGATGCCCTGGATGTTGTCGCGGAGCACCTTTCGGTGACGCTTGGCTCCTCCTTTGCCCAGACCCTTACCACCCTTGCCACGTCCTGTCATCTTGATATGCTCTGAGTCAGAATAACGGCGCTGCGGCCGACCGCGGGGACTATATCAGCCCGGGCGGACGTGGTGCAAAGCCAACTTGTATTGATTCCTTAAAACAGGGAAATAGCTCACATTTTTTCCTCACGAAAACTGTTTCCCCACATCCTTTCCTAACACCTTCTTGCTAGAAAAGGGTCCAATTAAGACGACAACACTTAGCAACGGCCGAAAAAGCTTGAAATACTTATAGGATCGCGAGTCCCCTCCTAACAACCAATGAGGGCCGATTCTCTGACGGGGGGTTGCCAAGCTCCGCCGTAAATATCGCGCGGGTGCCCGGCGTCAGTTTACTTTCAAAGCCACATTTACCATGGCACGTACTAAGCAGACAGCCCGAAAATCCACGGGAGGAAAGGCTCCCCGTAAGCAGCTGGCCACCAAGGCAGCTCGTAAATCAGCCCCTGCAACAGGCGGTGTCAAGAAGCCCCATCGTTACAGGCCAGGCACAGTGGCTCTGCGTGAGATTCGTCGCTACCAGAAGAGCACTGAACTGCTCATCAGGAAGCTTCCCTTCCAACGTCTGGTGAGGGAGATCGCCCAGGATTTCAAGACAGACTTGCGTTTCCAGTCCTCCGCCGTCATGGCCCTGCAGGAAGCTTCTGAGGCTTACCTCGTTGGTCTCTTTGAGGACACCAACCTGTGCGCCATCCACGCCAAGCGTGTCACCATCATGCCTAAGGATATCCAGCTTGCCCGTCGCATCCGTGGGGAGCGTGCTTAAGACCAACCTACAGTGAATCCCAAACATTTCGGCCCTCTTCAGGGCCCAAACTTTACCTTCATAAAGACAATATTGTAGACAATAATGGACAATACCAATTGCGCTCTAACGTTAGCCAATCAACAACAACAATAGCTATCCCAAACTTAATTCAATACAATCCATATAATATCTGCATTTTTCAGGTTGGGGGCAAAATTTAGAATTGTGGCGTTATTCTTTAAAAATGGCTTATTTTTGGGCGTTCGTATGAATAAATGAAGGTGAAATGGAATTATTTTAGGCTTTTCTATAAATAAATGAATAGGTGGTTCGATTTAAATAAAAAAAAAACAAGAAATCCTTACAATAATGATAATAATAATAATAATAATAACTATTATTATTATTAGTATGAGTTTAAAAACAAAAATCCTTATAATAATAATAATAATTATTATTAGGTTCAGAAACAAAGATTCCTTATTACTTGTATGCAAGAGAAGCTACTGTACTTGCACAGAATCTAACCACAACAGGTTGCAAGACCTTTATATCAGATCAAATGACTACATTAAACTTACATTATAAAAATTGTTATGGTCTTACTTCAAGAAATAAAACTGAATTATATTTACCGTTAAACTGTGGGCTAGATTAAGTACAAGACTGCAGCAGGACCTGAACCTAACCTAACCTAACCTAACCTAACCTAACCTAACCTAACCAAATCTAACCTAACCTAACCTAACCTAACCAAACGAAATCTAACCTAACCTAACCTAACCAAACCAAACCAAACCAAACCTAACCTAACCTAACCTAACCAAACCTAACCTAACCAAACCTAACCTAACCTAACCTAACCTAACCAAACCTAACCTAACCTAACCTAACCTAACCTAACCTATTATTATTATTATTATTATTATTATTATTATTATTATTATTATTATTATTTTAATTGATATGTTTTAGGTGAAGCTTTATATAAAATGCGTTAGGTAAGGTTAGGCTAGTCCTGGGTAAATTATCTACAGAAAACGTACGAGAGAGAGAGAGAGAGAGAGAGAGGGAGAGGGAGAGATTGATAGAAACACTCGTTATTACTGTAATTTGAGTGTTATTGTGAGCTGTTGGTACACACACACACACAGAGGAGGCATTGAATGTATGTGTTCATGTTTTGGTGTTGATTTAGTGAGTATTGGGTGAGATATAAGAGTTTATTGATGCGAAAAGAAATAGGTGGGTGCTGATTGGCTAAAAGTAGGGTGTCTTTGAGCGGCGCTAATTTGAATATGTGAAGGGAAATGGAATGATTTTAGGCTTTTATATGAATAAATGAATTGCTGGTTCGATTTAAATTAAAAAGATTCATTATCATTATTATTATTATTATTAATAATAATGTCCTAAGCGTAGTGGACATCAACAGAAATGACTTATTAAAAGAAATCTCCTAGCCCCCGTTCATATCCCAAATTCAGCCTCAAACCACCCGAAATAGTCGATATTTTGGGGTCCCAGAAGCGATCTGTACATGCTTACTCAGTGCAAGAATATTTTCAATATACTGTACAGGTGCCAAAAGTCGATACGTGCATGCATCTTCTGTAACCGTTTATATCCCAAATTCAGCCTCAAAACACCCGAAAATTTAATATATTTGGGTTTCAGAAGCGATCTGTACATGCCTATTTATTGCTAGAATAATTTCAAAACAAAGTCCCAAAACATGCTGATATTTTAGGTGCCAAAAGTAGATATGTGCATGCATCTTCTGTTTTATTTTCTGTATTGCAATTGCTACGTACCTTGGTTTACAGTATGTTCACATGAAATTACCCAGTTGTATTTGCTGTAGTATATATTCATTGTGTGGGTTTTGTGTTGGCATGATTTTTTTTTTTTTTTTTCCCGGTTAGATGTATTCTGAGTCCTATTTCCTCTGCTTCTATGGGGTATCTTCCGCCTGTAGGTGTGCTGAACGTGGTGTACTGTACTGTTGTTTCTTTATCTGTTTATATATAATATATATATATATATATATATATATATATATATATATATATATATATATATATATATATATATTATTTTTCCAATTGTAGTATCTATTTTGACAACCATAATATAATAATAACCTTTTGAGTACATTTATCTCTAATTTTGTACTTGATGTTTCTTTGCATAGCTATTGCTACTCCATCACTTGGCTCATTATCTTTATCAAATTGTTGTACTTCATAAATAAGACCTATTTCACAAAAACTGAAGAAAAAAATATTACAAAGGTGAAGTTGTTTGCTTCTATGGAGCGAAAATATCACGAGAGACCGTCCGACCCGCGGGCTCCTCCTTGATTGGTCAAAATAGGGTGCCTCTGATTCTGCAGCCACTACTTAAGGCTTTGATAACGGGTTTCGGCATTATCTGTTCTTCGACAGACCTCTATATCGACTCATCTCAGTAACCATGTCTGGCCGAGGAAAGGGAGGGAAGGTGAAGGGAAAATCAAAGTCTCGCTCAAGTAGGGCTGGTCTTCAATTCCCCGTGGGTAGAATCCACCGACTCCTGCGTAAGGGCAACTACGCCGAACGCGTCGGTGCAGGCGCTCCAGTCTATTTGGCTGCCGTCATGGAGTACCTTGCTGCAGAGGTGTTGGAACTGGCAGGCAATGCTGCCCGAGACAACAAGAAGAGTCGTATCATCCCCCGTCACTTGCAGCTGGCCATCCGCAATGACGAGGAGCTCAACAAGCTCCTGTCTGGCGTTACCATTGCTCAGGGTGGCGTTCTACCTAATATCCAGGCTGTCTTGCTGCCCAAGAAGACCGAAAAGAAGTAAGGTTGCTCTCTGTCCCCAGAAGCCTCCTTTCCTCCTCTTCCCAAGTTATAGATCCGGCTCCTTAACGGAGCCACACTTGCCTTAACAAAGAGTTTGATAATAGACAAGCTACTTATTGCCTTCAATTTCTCTACGCAGCAAAATCCAAAGGTCAACCGAGTAAGTAGGGAAATTGATATAATAAATGCTTTTGGGAAAATAAAAACCTGTTATTGAATTCAAAATCATCAATCTATAAAGCCTCTAAGAAATACGAAGATGGGTAGTTAATAAATGTTAGCACGTCTGGTAATAAAATGTTAGGGCTAACGATAGCTAGTAGGGGATATATTGATCACATGCTTATACATACTGACTCACATAAGAAAAAGAAAAGAAAAGAAAAAAAATATATAGGGCGCTAATATGAATAAATGAAGTGAAAAAGTTTTTTTTTTTTATTGGCGTTACTATGAATAAATGAATTGCTGGTTAGATTGGTATTAAAAAAAAAAAAAGGCTCTCTTTTACTTTCACACATACACATTAATTGTATGCTTATACATACTGACACACATAAACACTCTTTAATAAATTAAACGCACTTAAATTAATACTTACACACAAAACCCCACTTCATTCAATTTATACAAATACACACATAAACCACCTTAAAACAAGCAAATTTGCACACACACTCGTACGCCTATCCTTACACACGCACATATTCTTTACCCGTCTCTCCTCATTAAATGAATAACCTAGGAAAAATAAAAGGAGGAACTACAAAATTATCATTGAGGATAGGCAGTCTCTCCTAACAGAGTCCTATAATTATACCTTCCATACTCTTTGTTTCTACTTCGTCTGCCTACCGCACCACGATCCCTATAAAGCCCGTCTCACATAATAACACCACCAAATAGATAACCAGCATTAATGCATGGCCTCACTCAATTTTGTCCATAACAGTTCTTTCAAGTCTAAAATGTTGTGGCTCCTAATAGGAGCCGATTGTTGACCAAATGATGCTTTATTTGGAGGAGGTGTACTTGGTGACAGCCTTGGTGCCCTCAGACACGGCGTGCTTGGCAAGCTCACCAGGGAGCAGGAGCCTCACGGCGGTCTGAATCTCCCGACTGGTGATGGTGGACCGCTTGTTGTAGTGTGCCAGGCGAGAGGCCTCGGCGGCGATTCTCTCAAAGATGTCGTTCACGAAAGAGTTCATGATCGACATGGCCTTAGAGGAAACACCAGTGTCTGGGTGGACCTGCTTCAGTACCTTGTAAATGTAGATACTGTAACTTTCCTTCCTCTTGCGCTTCTTTTTCTTGTCTCCTTTAGCAATGGCCTTCTGGGCCTTGCCGGCCTTCTTGGCAGCCTTTCCAGAAGTTTTGGGTGGCATGTCTACCTAGTTCCGTGGGGAGTTTGTAGTCGGACCGGCAACTTTGCATTTCCTTTTATGCTGAACGAGAAGATCAAGGGCTACCACTAGCCCCGCTTGCTCCTCCGTGATTGGTCAAAACTAGGTGCCTCTGATAACAAAGAACAACCTACCAGAATTAGCAATAATAATTCGAATTGCAATACACAATTCTGGCTACTGATACACGCATTTTTTTATTACAAAGCAATAATGATGTAGGCAAAGGTTTGTTTGTACTAGCTCCATGCCAGAGAGAGAGAGAGAGAGAGAGAGAGAGTCTGCGTGTGTTTTACCTCCATGGTTTTATAGCAACTCACAATATTGATGTTATATTTGATAATTAGTGAAAACTGGATTTAGAATTTCTCGTCCATCATGAACACACATACTCTTACAAACACACACGTACCCACGCATACAAGGTATATTCTCTATCGACAGTTTGAATGAAGATATACGAAAAAATAATTTGAGAAATATTTATTGTAAGTATAAATCTTAGCCATATACATGCATAGTCTAGTATAATATACTGTGTATATAATGTTTGATATCTACATGGATCTTTCTATCCATCTCACTTTACGGTGGGATGTATATTCAAAATAATCACGATAGGCAGGGAAGAACAGAGTATGGGGAGGAAGGTAACACACACACACACACACACACACACACTTCCTCACATGCACGTGCGTATGTAAGGTTTATATATTTTTTTTTTTTAAATTTAAATGAAGATATGTGTAACATGGGTGAGTATAGCTTGAAATAAATGATGACAAAGAGAAGACTGGAAAGTATATAATTTATGGAGATGCCTTCATCTAATTACATAAAACACTCTTTCTTTGATAGCCTACTCAGTGTTGGTAATAATTTTATATACGGTACACGCACACTTTCATGCATGCACAGGGGGATCCGGGAATAGGATATAGAGATAAATAGATAGATAGATAGATAGATAGTTATAGATGATGTACTAGGACATATCGCATCACTTCTCCAGGCACGAATGGAACACCCCAGAATCATTCGTAGTAATGCCAATACTCACAATACTGTATAGTCAAAATTCTTAAAAATAACAACGGATTCAGACTTGAAAGGTGAGACCATCCTTAACAATAATACAATGGTTACGAGTAACGATATCATATGCCTATCGGAGCAGTTTGTTTGTATGTGCATCATCGATCATGCAGTGTAATTAATACACAGTGCTAGTGAAGGTGTAACAACAACCCCTGCACCTCCATTATACAGTCATTTGGAAATATTCGGACAGAACTGCATTAACTTGTAAGTAAAAAAAAAAAATAATAATAATAATAATAATAATCAGCTTATTTACGTAAGAGAGCGTAGCCGAAACTCTACCAATCATTAATTGGGAAACGAAACTAGATTAAAATAAAGAACCATAAAATTACTATTGAGGGTAGGTAGTCTATGTAGTCTCTCCTAAAAGGATAATTTGTGGACCCCAGGGGGGTCCGTTGTTCTGAGTGTGACCAGCAGCAGTGGTTTGTTGTCATGAGATGCACACGATTGGGGCACCTAACCACCAAAACCATAGAGAGTGCGGCCCTGGCGTTTGAGGGCGTACACCACATCCATGGCAGTGACAGTCTTCCTCTTAGCATGCTCCGTGTAAGTGACGGCATCTCGGATGACGTTTTCGAGGAACACCTTGAGTACGCCGCGAGTTTCCTCGTAGATGAGACCAGAGATACGCTTCACACCGCCACGGCGTGCCAGACGACGAATGGCAGGCTTGGTGATGCCCTGGATGTTGTCGCGGAGCACCTTTCGGTGACGCTTGGCTCCTCCTTTGCCCAGACCCTTACCACCCTTGCCACGTCCTGTCATCTTGATATGCTCTGAGTCAGAATAACGGCGCTGCGGCCGACCGCGGGGACTATATCAGCCCGGGCGGACGTGGTGCAAAGCCAACTTGTATTGATTCCTTAAAACAGGGAAATAGCTCACATTTTTTCCTCACGAAAACTGTTTCCCCACATCCTTTCCTAACACCTTCTTGCTAGAAAAGGGTCCAATTAAGACGACAACACTTAGCAACGGCCGAAAAAGCTTGAAATACTTATAGGATCGCGAGTCCCCTCCTAACAACCAATGAGGGCCGATTCTCTGACGGGGGGTTGCCAAGCTCCGCCGTAAATATCGCGCGGGTGCCCGGCGTCAGTTTACTTTCAAAGCCACATTTACCATGGCACGTACTAAGCAGACAGCCCGAAAATCCACGGGAGGAAAGGCTCCCCGTAAGCAGCTGGCCACCAAGGCAGCTCGTAAATCAGCCCCTGCAACAGGCGGTGTCAAGAAGCCCCATCGTTACAGGCCAGGCACAGTGGCTCTGCGTGAGATTCGTCGCTACCAGAAGAGCACTGAACTGCTCATCAGGAAGCTTCCCTTCCAACGTCTGGTGAGGGAGATCGCCCAGGATTTCAAGACAGACTTGCGTTTCCAGTCCTCCGCCGTCATGGCCCTGCAGGAAGCTTCTGAGGCTTACCTCGTTGGTCTCTTTGAGGACACCAACCTGTGCGCCATCCACGCCAAGCGTGTCACCATCATGCCTAAGGATATCCAGCTTGCCCGTCGCATCCGTGGGGAGCGTGCTTAAGACCAACCTACAGTGAATCCCAAACATTTCGGCCCTCTTCAGGGCCCAAACTTTACCTTCATAAAGACAATATTGTAGACAATAATGGACAATACCAATTGCGCTCTAACGTTAGCCAATCAACAACAACAATAGCTATCCCAAACTTAATTCAATACAATCCATATAATATCTGCATTTTTCAGGTTGGGGGCAAAATTTAGAATTGTGGCGTTATTCTTTAAAAATGGCTTATTTTTGGGCGTTCGTATGAATAAATGAAGGTGAAATGGAATTATTTTAGGCTTTTCTATAAATAAATGAATAGGTGGTTCGATTTAAATAAAAAAAAAACAAGAAATCCTTACAATAATGATAATAATAATAATAATAATAACTATTATTATTATTAGTATGAGTTTAAAAACAAAAATCCTTATAATAATAATAATAATTATTATTAGGTTCAGAAACAAAGATTCCTTATTACTTGTATGCAAGAGAAGCTACTGTACTTGCACAGAATCTAACCACAACAGGTTGCAAGACCTTTATATCAGATCAAATGACTACATTAAACTTACATTATAAAAATTGTTATGGTCTTACTTCAAGAAATAAAACTGAATTATATTTACCGTTAAACTGTGGGCTAGATTAAGTACAAGACTGCAGCAGGACCTGAACCTAACCTAACCTAACCTAACCTAACCTAACCTAACCTAACCAAATCTAACCTAACCTAACCTAACCTAACCAAACGAAATCTAACCTAACCTAACCTAACCAAACCAAACCAAACCAAACCTAACCTAACCTAACCTAACCAAACCTAACCTAACCAAACCTAACCTAACCTAACCTAACCTAACCAAACCTAACCTAACCTAACCTAACCTAACCTAACCTATTATTATTATTATTATTATTATTATTATTATTATTATTATTATTATTATTTTAATTGATATGTTTTAGGTGAAGCTTTATATAAAATGCGTTAGGTAAGGTTAGGCTAGTCCTGGGTAAATTATCTACAGAAAACGTACGAGAGAGAGAGAGAGAGAGAGGGAGAGGGAGAGATTGATAGAAACACTCGTTATTACTGTAATTTGAGTGTTATTGTGAGCTGTTGGTACACACACACACACAGAGGAGGCATTGAATGTATGTGTTCATGTTTTGGTGTTGATTTAGTGAGTATTGGGTGAGATATAAGAGTTTATTGATGCGAAAAGAAATAGGTGGGTGCTGATTGGCTAAAAGTAGGGTGTCTTTGAGCGGCGCTAATTTGAATATGTGAAGGGAAATGGAATGATTTTAGGCTTTTATATGAATAAATGAATTGCTGGTTCGATTTAAATTAAAAAGATTCATTATCATTATTATTATTATTATTAATAATAATGTCCTAAGCGTAGTGGACATCAACAGAAATGACTTATTAAAAGAAATCTCCTAGCCCCCGTTCATATCCCAAATTCAGCCTCAAACCACCCAAAATAGTCGATATTTGGGGATCCCAGAAGCGATCTGTACATGCTTACTCAGTGCAAGAATATTTTCAATATACTGTACAGGTGCCAAAAGTCGATACGTGCATGCATCTTCTGTAACCATTTATATCCCAAATTCAGCCTCAAAACACCCGAAAATTTAATATATTTGGGTTTCAGAAGCGATCTGTACATGCCTATTTATTGCTAGAATAATTTCAAAACAAAGTCCCAAAACATGCTGATATTTTAGGTGCCAAAAGTAGATATGTGCATGCATCTTCTGTTTTATTTTCTGTATTGCAATTGCTACGTACCTTGGTTTACAGTATGTTCACATGAAATTACCCAGTTGTATTTGCTGTAGTATATATTCATTGTGTGGGTTTTGTGTTGGCATGATTTTTTTTTTTTTTTTCCCGGTTAGATGTATTCTGAGTCCTATTTCCTCTGCTTCTATGGGGTATCTTCCGCCTGTAGGTGTGCTGAACGTGGTGTACTGTACTGTTGTTTCTTTATCTGTTTATATATAATATATATATATATATATATATATATATATATATATATATATATATATATATTATTTTTCCAATTGTAGTATCTATTTTGACAACCATAATATAATAATAACCTTTTGAGTACATTTATCTCTAATTTTGTACTTGATGTTTCTTTGCATAGCTATTGCTACTCCATCACTTGGCTCATTATCTTTATCAAATTGTTGTACTTCATAAATAAGACCTATTTCACAAAAACTGAAGAAAAAAATATTACAAAGGTGAAGTTGTTTGCTTCTATGGAGCGAAAATATCACGAGAGACCGTCCGACCCGCGGGCTCCTCCTTGATTGGTCAAAATAGGGTGCCTCTGATTCTGCAGCCACTACTTAAGGCTTTGATAACGGGTTTCGGCATTATCTGTTCTTCGACAGACCTCTATATCGACTCATCTCAGTAACCATGTCTGGCCGAGGAAAGGGAGGGAAGGTGAAGGGAAAATCAAAGTCTCGCTCAAGTAGGGCTGGTCTTCAATTCCCCGTGGGTAGAATCCACCGACTCCTGCGTAAGGGCAACTACGCCGAACGCGTCGGTGCAGGCGCTCCAGTCTATTTGGCTGCCGTCATGGAGTACCTTGCTGCAGAGGTGTTGGAACTGGCAGGCAATGCTGCCCGAGACAACAAGAAGAGTCGTATCATCCCCCGTCACTTGCAGCTGGCCATCCGCAATGACGAGGAGCTCAACAAGCTCCTGTCTGGCGTTACCATTGCTCAGGGTGGCGTTCTACCTAATATCCAGGCTGTCTTGCTGCCCAAGAAGACCGAAAAGAAGTAAGGTTGCTCTCTGTCCCCAGAAGCCTCCTTTCCTCCTCTTCCCAAGTTATAGATCCGGCTCCTTAACGGAGCCACACTTGCCTTAACAAAGAGTTTGATAATAGACAAGCTACTTATTGCCTTCAATTTCTCTACGCAGCAAAATCCAAAGGTCAACCGAGTAAGTAGGGAAATTGATATAATAAATGCTTTTGGGAAAATAAAAACCTGTTATTGAATTCAAAATCATCAATCTATAAAGCCTCTAAGAAATACGAAGATGGGTAGTTAATAAATGTTAGCACGTCTGGTAATAAAATGTTAGGGCTAACGATAGCTAGTAGGGGATATATTGATCACATGCTTATACATACTGACTCACATAAGAAAAAGAAAAGAAAAGAAAAAAAATATATAGGGCGCTAATATGAATAAATGAAGTGAAAAAGTTTTTTTTTTTTATTGGCGTTACTATGAATAAATGAATTGCTGGTTAGATTGGTATTAAAAAAAAAAAAAGGCTCTCTTTTACTTTCACACATACACATTAATTGTATGCTTATACATACTGACACACATAAACACTCTTTAATAAATTAAACGCACTTAAATTAATACTTACACACAAAACCCCACTTCATTCAATTTATACAAATACACACATAAACCACCTTAAAACAACAAATTTGCACACACACTCGTACGCCTATCCTTACACACGCACATATTCTTTACCCGTCTCTCCTCATTAAATGAATAACCTAGGAAAAATAAAAGGAGGAACTACAAAATTATCATTGAGGATAGGCAGTCTCTCCTAACAGAGTCCTATAATTATACCTTCCATACTCTTTGTTTCTACTTCGTCTGCCTACCGCACCACGATCCCTATAAAGCCCGTCTCACATAATAACACCACCAAATAGATAACCAGCATTAATGCATGGCCTCACTCAATTTTGTCCATAACAGTTCTTTCAAGTCTAAAATGTTGTGGCTCCTAATAGGAGCCGATTGTTGACCAAATGATGCTTTATTTGGAGGAGGTGTACTTGGTGACAGCCTTGGTGCCCTCAGACACGGCGTGCTTGGCAAGCTCACCAGGGAGCAGGAGCCTCACGGCGGTCTGAATCTCCCGACTGGTGATGGTGGACCGCTTGTTGTAGTGTGCCAGGCGAGAGGCCTCGGCGGCGATTCTCTCAAAGATGTCGTTCACGAAAGAGTTCATGATCGACATGGCCTTAGAGGAAACACCAGTGTCTGGGTGGACCTGCTTCAGTACCTTGTAAATGTAGATACTGTAACTTTCCTTCCTCTTGCGCTTCTTTTTCTTGTCTCCTTTAGCAATGGCCTTCTGGGCCTTGCCGGCCTTCTTGGCAGCCTTTCCAGAAGTTTTGGGTGGCATGTCTACCTAGTTCCGTGGGGAGTTTGTAGTCGGACCGGCAACTTTGCATTTCCTTTTATGCTGAACGAGAAGATCAAGGGCTACCACTAGCCCCGCTTGCTCCTCCGTGATTGGTCAAAACTAGGTGCCTCTGATAACAAAGAACAACCTACCAGAATTAGCAATAATAATTCGAATTGCAATACACAATTCTGGCTACTGATACACGCATTTTTTTATTACAAAGCAATAATGATGTAGGCAAAGGTTTGTTTGTACTAGCTCCATGCCAGAGAGAGAGAGAGAGAGAGAGAGAGAGTCTGCGTGTGTTTTACCTCCATGGTTTTATAGCAACTCACAATATTGATGTTATATTTGATAATTAGTGAAAACTGGATTTAGAATTTCTCGTCCATCATGAACACACATACTCTTACAAACACACACGTACCCACGCATACAAGGTATATTCTCTATCGACAGTTTGAATGAAGATATACGAAAAAATAATTTGAGAAATATTTATTGTAAGTATAAATCTTAGCCATATACATGCATAGTCTAGTATAATATACTGTGTATATAATGTTTGATATCTACATGGATCTTTCTATCCATCTCACTTTACGGTGGGATGTATATTCAAAATAATCACGATAGGCAGGGAAGAACAGAGTATGGGGAGGAAGGTAACACACACACACACACACACACACACACTTCCTCACATGCACGTGCGTATGTAAGGTTTATATATTTTTTTTTTTTAAATTTAAATGAAGATATGTGTAACATGGGTGAGTATAGCTTGAAATAAATGATGACAAAGAGAAGACTGGAAAGTATATAATTTATGGAGATGCCTTCATCTAATTACATAAAACACTCTTTCTTTGATAGCCTACTCAGTGTTGGTAATAATTTTATATACGGTACACGCACACTTTCATGCATGCACAGGGGGATCCGGGAATAGGATATAGAGATAAATAGATAGATAGATAGATAGATAGTTATAGATGATGTACTAGGACATATCGCATCACTTCTCCAGGCACGAATGGAACACCCCAGAATCATTCGTAGTAATGCCAATACTCACAATACTGTATAGTCAAAATTCTTAAAAATAACAACGGATTCAGACTTGAAAGGTGAGACCATCCTTAACAATAATACAATGGTTACGAGTAACGATATCATATGCCTATCGGAGCAGTTTGTTTGTATGTGCATCATCGATCATGCAGTGTAATTAATACACAGTGCTAGTGAAGGTGTAACAACAACCCCTGCACCTCCATTATACAGTCATTTGGAAATATTCGGACAGAACTGCATTAACTTGTAAGTAAAAAAAAAAAATAATAATAATAATAATAATAATCAGCTTATTTACGTAAGAGAGCGTAGCCGAAACTCTACCAATCATTAATTGGGAAACGAAACTAGATTAAAATAAAGAACCATAAAATTACTATTGAGGGTAGGTAGTCTATGTAGTCTCTCCTAAAAGGATAATTTGTGGACCCCAGGGGGGTCCGTTGTTCTGAGTGTGACCAGCAGCAGTGGTTTGTTGTCATGAGATGCACACGATTGGGGCACCTAACCACCAAAACCATAGAGAGTGCGGCCCTGGCGTTTGAGGGCGTACACCACATCCATGGCAGTGACAGTCTTCCTCTTAGCATGCTCCGTGTAAGTGACGGCATCTCGGATGACGTTTTCGAGGAACACCTTGAGTACGCCGCGAGTTTCCTCGTAGATGAGACCAGAGATACGCTTCACACCGCCACGGCGTGCCAGACGACGAATGGCAGGCTTGGTGATGCCCTGGATGTTGTCGCGGAGCACCTTTCGGTGACGCTTGGCTCCTCCTTTGCCCAGACCCTTACCACCCTTGCCACGTCCTGTCATCTTGATATGCTCTGAGTCAGAATAACGGCGCTGCGGCCGACCGCGGGGACTATATCAGCCCGGGCGGACGTGGTGCAAAGCCAACTTGTATTGATTCCTTAAAACAGGGAAATAGCTCACATTTTTTCCTCACGAAAACTGTTTCCCCACATCCTTTCCTAACACCTTCTTGCTAGAAAAGGGTCCAATTAAGACGACAACACTTAGCAACGGCCGAAAAAGCTTGAAATACTTATAGGATCGCGAGTCCCCTCCTAACAACCAATGAGGGCCGATTCTCTGACGGGGGGTTGCCAAGCTCCGCCGTAAATATCGCGCGGGTGCCCGGCGTCAGTTTACTTTCAAAGCCACATTTACCATGGCACGTACTAAGCAGACAGCCCGAAAATCCACGGGAGGAAAGGCTCCCCGTAAGCAGCTGGCCACCAAGGCAGCTCGTAAATCAGCCCCTGCAACAGGCGGTGTCAAGAAGCCCCATCGTTACAGGCCAGGCACAGTGGCTCTGCGTGAGATTCGTCGCTACCAGAAGAGCACTGAACTGCTCATCAGGAAGCTTCCCTTCCAACGTCTGGTGAGGGAGATCGCCCAGGATTTCAAGACAGACTTGCGTTTCCAGTCCTCCGCCGTCATGGCCCTGCAGGAAGCTTCTGAGGCTTACCTCGTTGGTCTCTTTGAGGACACCAACCTGTGCGCCATCCACGCCAAGCGTGTCACCATCATGCCTAAGGATATCCAGCTTGCCCGTCGCATCCGTGGGGAGCGTGCTTAAGACCAACCTACAGTGAATCCCAAACATTTCGGCCCTCTTCAGGGCCCAAACTTTACCTTCATAAAGACAATATTGTAGACAATAATGGACAATACCAATTGCGCTCTAACGTTAGCCAATCAACAACAACAATAGCTATCCCAAACTTAATTCAATACAATCCATATAATATCTGCATTTTTCAGGTTGGGGGCAAAATTTAGAATTGTGGCGTTATTCTTTAAAAATGGCTTATTTTTGGGCGTTCGTATGAATAAATGAAGGTGAAATGGAATTATTTTAGGCTTTTCTATAAATAAATGAATAGGTGGTTCGATTTAAATAAAAAAAAAACAAGAAATCCTTACAATAATGATAATAATAATAATAATAATAACTATTATTATTATTAGTATGAGTTTAAAAACAAAAATCCTTATAATAATAATAATAATTATTATTAGGTTCAGAAACAAAGATTCCTTATTACTTGTATGCAAGAGAAGCTACTGTACTTGCACAGAATCTAACCACAACAGGTTGCAAGACCTTTATATCAGATCAAATGACTACATTAAACTTACATTATAAAAATTGTTATGGTCTTACTTCAAGAAATAAAACTGAATTATATTTACCGTTAAACTGTGGGCTAGATTAAGTACAAGACTGCAGCAGGACCTGAACCTAACCTAACCTAACCTAACCTAACCTAACCTAACCTAACCAAATCTAACCTAACCTAACCTAACCTAACCAAACGAAATCTAACCTAACCTAACCTAACCAAACCAAACCAAACCAAACCTAACCTAACCTAACCTAACCAAACCTAACCTAACCAAACCTAACCTAACCTAACCTAACCTAACCAAACCTAACCTAACCTAACCTAACCTAACCTAACCTATTATTATTATTATTATTATTATTATTATTATTATTATTATTATTATTATTTTAATTGATATGTTTTAGGTGAAGCTTTATATAAAATGCGTTAGGTAAGGTTAGGCTAGTCCTGGGTAAATTATCTACAGAAAACGTACGAGAGAGAGAGAGAGAGAGAGAGAGGGAGAGGGAGAGATTGATAGAAACACTCGTTATTACTGTAATTTGAGTGTTATTGTGAGCTGTTGGTACACACACACACACAGAGGAGGCATTGAATGTATGTGTTCATGTTTTGGTGTTGATTTAGTGAGTATTGGGTGAGATATAAGAGTTTATTGATGCGAAAAGAAATAGGTGGGTGCTGATTGGCTAAAAGTAGGGTGTCTTTGAGCGGCGCTAATTTGAATATGTGAAGGGAAATGGAATGATTTTAGGCTTTTATATGAATAAATGAATTGCTGGTTCGATTTAAATTAAAAAGATTCATTATCATTATTATTATTATTATTAATAATAATGTCCTAAGCGTAGTGGACATCAACAGAAATGACTTATTAAAAGAAATCTCCTAGCCCCCGTTCATATCCCAAATTCAGCCTCAAACCACCCGAAATAGTCGATATTTTGGGGTCCCAGAAGCGATCTGTACATGCTTACTCAGTGCAAGAATATTTTCAATATACTGTACAGGTGCCAAAAGTCGATACGTGCATGCATCTTCTGTAACCGTTTATATCCCAAATTCAGCCTCAAAACACCCGAAAATTTAATATATTTGGGTTTCAGAAGCGATCTGTACATGCCTATTTATTGCTAGAATAATTTCAAAACAAAGTCCCAAAACATGCTGATATTTTAGGTGCCAAAAGTAGATATGTGCATGCATCTTCTGTTTTATTTTCTGTATTGCAATTGCTACGTACCTTGGTTTACAGTATGTTCACATGAAATTACCCAGTTGTATTTGCTGTAGTATATATTCATTGTGTGGGTTTTGTGTTGGCATGATTTTTTTTTTTTTTTTTCCCGGTTAGATGTATTCTGAGTCCTATTTCCTCTGCTTCTATGGGGTATCTTCCGCCTGTAGGTGTGCTGAACGTGGTGTACTGTACTGTTGTTTCTTTATCTGTTTATATATAATATATATATATATATATATATATATATATATATATATATATATATATATATATATATTATTTTTCCAATTGTAGTATCTATTTTGACAACCATAATATAATAATAACCTTTTGAGTACATTTATCTCTAATTTTGTACTTGATGTTTCTTTGCATAGCTATTGCTACTCCATCACTTGGCTCATTATCTTTATCAAATTGTTGTACTTCATAAATAAGACCTATTTCACAAAAACTGAAGAAAAAAATATTACAAAGGTGAAGTTGTTTGCTTCTATGGAGCGAAAATATCACGAGAGACCGTCCGACCCGCGGGCTCCTCCTTGATTGGTCAAAATAGGGTGCCTCTGATTCTGCAGCCACTACTTAAGGCTTTGATAACGGGTTTCGGCATTATCTGTTCTTCGACAGACCTCTATATCGACTCATCTCAGTAACCATGTCTGGCCGAGGAAAGGGAGGGAAGGTGAAGGGAAAATCAAAGTCTCGCTCAAGTAGGGCTGGTCTTCAATTCCCCGTGGGTAGAATCCACCGACTCCTGCGTAAGGGCAACTACGCCGAACGCGTCGGTGCAGGCGCTCCAGTCTATTTGGCTGCCGTCATGGAGTACCTTGCTGCAGAGGTGTTGGAACTGGCAGGCAATGCTGCCCGAGACAACAAGAAGAGTCGTATCATCCCCCGTCACTTGCAGCTGGCCATCCGCAATGACGAGGAGCTCAACAAGCTCCTGTCTGGCGTTACCATTGCTCAGGGTGGCGTTCTACCTAATATCCAGGCTGTCTTGCTGCCCAAGAAGACCGAAAAGAAGTAAGGTTGCTCTCTGTCCCCAGAAGCCTCCTTTCCTCCTCTTCCCAAGTTATAGATCCGGCTCCTTAACGGAGCCACACTTGCCTTAACAAAGAGTTTGATAATAGACAAGCTACTTATTGCCTTCAATTTCTCTACGCAGCAAAATCCAAAGGTCAACCGAGTAAGTAGGGAAATTGATATAATAAATGCTTTTGGGAAAATAAAAACCTGTTATTGAATTCAAAAT
This sequence comes from Petrolisthes manimaculis, assembly GCA_034508575.1. Lineage (NCBI taxonomy): Eukaryota > Metazoa > Arthropoda > Malacostraca > Decapoda > Porcellanidae > Petrolisthes > Petrolisthes manimaculis. Next base: position 42,097 of record JAWZYT010003646.1, on the reverse strand, counting down.
CATCAATCTATAAAGCCTCTAAGAAATACGAAGATGGGTAGTTAATAAATGTTAGCACGTCTGGTAATAAAATGTTAGGGCTAACGATAGCTAGTAGGGGATATATTGATCACATGCTTATACATACTGACTCACATAAGAAAAAGAAAAGAAAAGAAAAAAAATATATAGGGCGCTAATATGAATAAATGAAGTGAAAAAGTTTTTTTTTTTTATTGGCGTTACTATGAATAAATGAATTGCTGGTTAGATTGGTATTAAAAAAAAAAAAAGGCTCTCTTTTACTTTCACACATACACATTAATTGTATGCTTATACATACTGACACACATAAACACTCTTTAATAAATTAAACGCACTTAAATTAATACTTACACACAAAACCCCACTTCATTCAATTTATACAAATACACACATAAACCACCTTAAAACAAGCAAATTTGCACACACACTCGTACGCCTATCCTTACACACGCACATATTCTTTACCCGTCTCTCCTCATTAAATGAATAACCTAGGAAAAATAAAAGGAGGAACTACAAAATTATCATTGAGGATAGGCAGTCTCTCCTAACAGAGTCCTATAATTATACCTTCCATACTCTTTGTTTCTACTTCGTCTGCCTACCGCACCACGATCCCTATAAAGCCCGTCTCACATAATAACACCACCAAATAGATAACCAGCATTAATGCATGGCCTCACTCAATTTTGTCCATAACAGTTCTTTCAAGTCTAAAATGTTGTGGCTCCTAATAGGAGCCGATTGTTGACCAAATGATGCTTTATTTGGAGGAGGTGTACTTGGTGACAGCCTTGGTGCCCTCAGACACGGCGTGCTTGGCAAGCTCACCAGGGAGCAGGAGCCTCACGGCGGTCTGAATCTCCCGACTGGTGATGGTGGACCGCTTGTTGTAGTGTGCCAGGCGAGAGGCCTCGGCGGCGATTCTCTCAAAGATGTCGTTCACGAAAGAGTTCATGATCGACATGGCCTTAGAGGAAACACCAGTGTCTGGGTGGACCTGCTTCAGTACCTTGTAAATGTAGATACTGTAACTTTCCTTCCTCTTGCGCTTCTTTTTCTTGTCTCCTTTAGCAATGGCCTTCTGGGCCTTGCCGGCCTTCTTGGCAGCCTTTCCAGAAGTTTTGGGTGGCATGTCTACCTAGTTCCGTGGGGAGTTTGTAGTCGGAGCGGCAATTTTGCATTTCCTTTTATGCTGAACGAGAAGATCAAGGGCTACCACTAGCCCCGCTTGCTCCTCCGTGATTGGTCAAAACTAGGTGCCTCTGATAACAAAGAACAACCTACCAGAATTAGCAATAATTCGAATTGCAATACACAATTCTGGCTACTGATACACGCATTTTTTTATTACAAAGCAATAATGATGTAGGCAAAGGTTTGTTTGTACTAGCTCCATGCCAGAGAGAGAGAGAGAGAGAGAGAGAGAGAGAGAGAGTCTGCGTGTGTTTTACCTCCATGGTTTTATAGCAACTCACAATATTGATGTTATATTTGATAATTAGTGAAAACTGGATTTAGAATTTCTCGTCCATCATGAACACACATACTCTTACAAACACACACGTACCCACGCACACAAGGTATATTCTCTATCGACAGTTTGAATGAAGATATACGAAAAAATAATTTGAGAAATATTTATTGTAAGTATAAATCTTAGCCATATACATGCATAGTCTAGTATAATATACTGTGTATATAATGTTTGATATCTACATGGATCTTTCTATCTATCTCACTTTACGGTGGGATGTATATTCAAAATAATCACGATAGGCAGGGAAGAACAGAGTATGGGGAGGAAGGTAACACACACACACACACACACACACACTTCCTCACATGCACGTGCGTATGTAAGGTTTATATATATATATATATATATATATTTTTTTTTAATTTAAATGAAGATATGTGTAACATGGGTGAGTATAGCTTGAAATAAATGATGACAAAGAGAAGACTGGAAAGTATATAATTTATGGAGATGCCTTCATCTAATTACATAAAACACTCTTTCTTTGATAGCCTACTCAGTGTTGGTAATAATTTTATATACGGTACACGCACACTTTCATGCATGCACAGGGGGATCCGGGAATAGGATATAGAGATAAATAGATAGATAGATAGATAGATAGTTATAGATGATGTACTAGGACATATCGCATCACTTCTCCAGGCACGAATGGAACACCCCAGAATCATTCGTAGTAATGCCAATACTCACAATACTGTATAGTCAAAATTCTTAAAAATAACAACGGATTCAGACTTGAAAGGTGAGACCATCCTTAACAATAATACAATGGTTACGAGTAACGATATCATATGCCTATCGGAGCAGTTTGTTTGTATGTGCATCATCGATCATGCAGTGTAATTAATACACAGTGCTAGTGAAGGTGTAACAACAACCCCTGCACCTCCATTATACAGTCATTTGGAAATATTCGGACAGAACTGCATTAACTTGTAAGTAAAAAAAAAAATAATAATAATAATAATCAGCTTATTTACGTAAGAGAGCGTAGCCGAAACTCTACCAATCATTAATTGGGAAACGAAACTAGATTAAAATAAAGAACCATAAAATTACTATTGAGGGTAGGTAGTCTATGTAGTCTCTCCTAAAAGGATAATTTGTGGACCCCAGGGGGGTCCGTTGTTCTGAGTGTGACCAGCAGCAGTGGTTTGTTGTCATGAGATGCACACGATTGGGGCACCTAACCACCAAAACCATAGAGAGTGCGGCCCTGGCGTTTGAGGGCGTACACCACATCCATGGCAGTGACAGTCTTCCTCTTAGCATGCTCCGTGTAAGTGACGGCATCTCGGATGACGTTTTCGAGGAACACCTTGAGTACGCCGCGAGTTTCCTCGTAGATGAGACCAGAGATACGCTTCACACCGCCACGGCGTGCCAGACGACGAATGGCAGGCTTGGTGATGCCCTGGATGTTGTCGCGGAGCACCTTTCGGTGACGCTTGGCTCCTCCTTTGCCCAGACCCTTACCACCCTTGCCACGTCCTGTCATCTTGATATGCTCTGAGTCAGAATAACGGCGCTGCGGCCGACCGCGGGGACTATATCAGCCCGGGCGGACGTGGTGCAAAGCCAACTTGTATTGATTCCTTAAAACAGGGAAATAGCTCACATTTTTTCCTCACGAAAACTGTTTCCCCACATCCTTTCCTAACACCTTCTTGCTAGAAAAGGGTCCAATTAAGACGACAACACTTAGCAACGGCCGAAAAAGCTTGAAATACTTATAGGATCGCGAGTCCCCTCCTAACAACCAATGAGGGCCGATTCTCTGACGGGGGGTTGCCAAGCTCCGCCGTAAATATCGCGCGGGTGCCCGGCGTCAGTTTACTTTCAAAGCCACATTTACCATGGCACGTACTAAGCAGACAGCCCGAAAATCCACGGGAGGAAAGGCTCCCCGTAAGCAGCTGGCCACCAAGGCAGCTCGTAAATCAGCCCCTGCAACAGGCGGTGTCAAGAAGCCCCATCGTTACAGGCCAGGCACAGTGGCTCTGCGTGAGATTCGTCGCTACCAGAAGAGCACTGAACTGCTCATCAGGAAGCTTCCCTTCCAACGTCTGGTGAGGGAGATCGCCCAGGATTTCAAGACAGACTTGCGTTTCCAGTCCTCCGCCGTCATGGCCCTGCAGGAAGCTTCTGAGGCTTACCTCGTTGGTCTCTTTGAGGACACCAACCTGTGCGCCATCCACGCCAAGCGTGTCACCATCATGCCTAAGGATATCCAGCTTGCCCGTCGCATCCGTGGGGAGCGTGCTTAAGACCAACCTACAGTGAATCCCAAACATTTCGGCCCTCTTCAGGGCCCAAACTTTACCTTCATAAAGACAATATTGTAGACAATAATGGACAATACCAATTGTGCTCTAACGTTAGCCAATCAACAACAACAATAGCTATCCCAAACTTAATTCAATACAATCCATATAATATCTGCATTTTTCAAGTGACAAAATTTAGAATTGTGGCGTTATTCTTTAAAAATGGCTTATTTTTGGGCGTTCGTATGAATAAATGAAGGTGAAATGGAATTATTTTAGGCTTTTCTATAAATAAATGAATAGGTGGTTCGATTTAAATAAAAAAAACAAGAAATCCTTACAATAATGATAATAATAATAATAATAATAACTATTATTATTATTAGTATGAGTTTAAAAACAAAAATCCTTATAATAATAATAATAATTATTATTAGGTTCAGAAACAAAGATTCCTTATTACTTGTATGCAAGAGAAGCTACTGTACTTGCACAGAATCTAACCACAACAGGTTGCAAGACCTTTATATCAGATCAAATGACTACATTAAACTTACATTATAAAAATGGTTATGGTCTTACTTCAAGAAATAAAACTGAATTATATTTACCGTTAAACTGTGGGCTAGATTAAGTACAAGACTGCAGCAGGACCTGAACCTAACCTAACCTAACCTAACCTAACCTAACCTAACCTAACCTAACCTAACCAAATCTAACCTAACCTAACCTAACCAAACGAAATCTAACCTAACCTAACCTAACCAAACCAAACCAAACCAAACCTAACCTAACCTAACCTAACCAAACCTAACCTAACCTAACCTAACCAAACCTAACCTAACCTAACCTAACCTAACCTAACCTAACCTAACCTATTATTATTATTATTATTATTATTATTATTATTATTTTAATTGATATGTTTTAGGTGAAGCTTTATATAAAATGCGTTAGGTAAGGTTAGGCTAGTCCTGGGTAAATTATCTACAGAAAACGTACGAGAGAGAGAGAGAGAGAGAGGGAGAGGGAGAGATTGATAGAAACACTCGTTATTACTGTAATTTGAGTGTTATTGTGAGCTGTTGGTACACACACACACACAGAGGAGGCATTGAATGTATGTGTTCATGTTTTGGTGTTGATTTAGTGAGTATTGGGTGAGATATAAGAGTTTATTGATGCGAAAAGAAATAGGTGGGTGCTGATTGGCTAAAAGTAGGGTGTCTTTGAGCGGCGCTAATTTGAATATGTGAAGGGAAATGGAATGATTTTAGGCTTTTATATGAATAAATGAATTGCTGGTTCGATTTAAATTAAAAAGATTCATTATCATTATTATTATTATTATTAATAATAATGTCCTAAGCGTAGTGGACATCAACAGAAATGACTTATTAAAAGAAATCTCCTAGCCCCCGTTCATATCCCAAATTCAGCCTCAAACCACCCGAAATAGTCGATATTTTGGGGTCCCAGAAGCGATCTGTACATGCTTACTCAGTGCAAGAATATTTTCAATATACTGTACAGGTGCCAAAAGTCGATACGTGCATGCATCTTCTGTAACCGTTTATATCCCAAATTCAGCCTCAAAACACCCGAAAATTTAATATATTTGGGTTTCAGAAGCGATCTGTACATGCCTATTTATTGCTAGAATAATTTCAAAACAAAGTCCCAAAACATGCTGATATTTTAGGTGCCAAAAGTAGATATGTGCATGCATCTTCTGTTTTATTTTCTGTATTGCAATTGCTACGTACCTTGGTTTACAGTATGTTCACATGAAATTACCCAGTTGTATTTGCTGTAGTATATATTCATTGTGTGGGTTTTGTGTTGGCATGATTTTTTTTTTTTTTTTTCCCGGTTAGATGTATTCTGAGTCCTATTTCCTCTGCTTCTATGGGGTATCTTCCGCCTGTAGGTGTGCTGAACGTGGTGTACTGTACTGTTGTTTCTTTATCTGTTTATATATAATATATATATATATATATATATATATATATATATATATATATATATATATATATATATTATTTTTCCAATTGTAGTATCTATTTTGACAACCATAATATAATAATAACCTTTTGAGTACATTTATCTCTAATTTTGTACTTGATGTTTCTTTGCATAGCTATTGCTACTCCATCACTTGGCTCAAAATCATATCAGACTGAGGGAGCATACGACGGAGTTGCAATTCTTGTCAAAAACACCATCAAACACACACTAATACACCGCAATTGGTCCTCTACACATTTCTTAGCCATAAAAACATACACAGACCTAGGACCTCTTGTCATTTCCACAACATACACCAGACCAGACACACATATCCCTTTCAACGACCTGAATTACATATTCAATCATAACACTCCAGTACTTCACATAGCAGATATGAACGCCACACACCACGCATTACAACACAACAACAACAACAGACACGGTACACAATTATACACTCTCATGCAACATAAAAGACTTAACTTTCTCGGCCCAGATTTCCACACTACCTACACCAACAGAGGAACTGGCAAACCCGATGTTGCCATCACAAACAGACACTTCAACATGTTCCACCACCACATACAACCTGGCCCCCATTCGGGGTCAGACCACATCCCAGTCATCTATTACATCTCTACAAACCCTATACTTATACCAGCAACAAAACATTTCAAATACAAACAAGCTGACTGGGACACATACAAGCACATCTTGGCCGAGGAAAGATACACCACAAACTACGAAAACAAAACCATAGCAGACATAGACACACAATGCCAACACATACACAACAGTATACTTCAGGCCGCTGAAAGGTCCATACCCAAAACAACACACAAACCAATCTATTCTTTTAGACCCTCCATACGTACACAACGACTCCTCGTATGCTTCCGAAACCGCTTCAACCACAACAAAAACATGTTACACACACTAGCCCCAATACGGCAAGACCTAACCTTCCTCCGAAACAACATCCTCAATAGTCTCGAACACGACCATCGCAAACATTGGACACACATAATTAAAGAGGCTGAATCTCACAGAATTAATAACCCACGGGAGTTCTGGTGCCGGATCAGGCGGCTGATGGGTGTCCCCAGGGAACACACTCACCGCCTGATTGTCAACAACCGAGCCATTACAGACCCCGTGGAAATTACACACGAATTTAAATCACACTGGGAAAACATTTACACACCACACCCACCCACTCCAACTGTCATCCAACATGTAAACAACATTAACCAACATATACAAAACATGCCACTCATGATTCAGCCCGACACACCTATACACTTGCATACACTAGACCCAGAACACCTTCTCACAGCCCCATTTGATACTGACGAAGTCAAGCTCTTGCTCCGACATGCCCCTAAAAAGGCACCGGGTGCGACAGGCATTGGTTACAGACTTGTACACAACCTCCCTGACAAAACCATTGAAGCCATAACGACATTATTCAATGCCTGTTTAGCAACTGGTTACTTCCCTGACGCTTACAAAAAAGCCACTGCTATTTTGATCCCAAAACCAGGTAAACCCAAGACAAACCCTGCAAACTACAGACCAATAAGCCTTCTTGAGACAATAGGGAAAACACTAGAACGACTCATTAACAAACGACTACGACTACATCTCGAAGACGACGAACTACTGACAGAAAAACAATTTGGTTTCAGACCCTATCGCTCCACACAACAAGCACTAAATATAATCACCAATTACATACACATAAACAAACATACTCCCAAACCCTACAAAATCGCACTTGTGACCAAAGACGCAGAGAAGGCTTTCGACAAAGTATGGCACGAAGGCCTGAAGTACAAAATCTGCACGCAATTTAACTTTCCCATAATAATTCAGAAACTCCTTTGTAATTTTCTTGATAACAGATTTATGCAAATTAAATTTCAAAATAATTTCTCGGAATATTTTCCACTGCGAGCAGGTGTGCCTCAGGGCTCAGTCCTATCTCCCACCCTCTACATCCTCTACACAAATGACATGCCCGACCCGATCCACGCTGACTCACTCACAATACAATACGCAGATGACGTAACTCACGTGACTAGGGCAGGCACACTTGATGCCCTGACAACCAAGACACAGAAAGAGCTTGACAGTGTTTCACAATGGGAGTCACACTGGCGGGTTCAGACTAATCCAACCAAATCCCAACTCACATTCTTTAATATTAAAACTCAAGCTCCTCGTCCACTTACCCTCTCCTCACACGACAACATCCGTACTCCCATCCCCATCTCCAATACCTGCACTGTATTGGGGCTAAATATCGACAATCACATTCACATGCACAAACATGCATTAAGCATCACTGCCAAAGCAAAATATCAGTTGGGCAGGTTACAACGATTTTATAATACAGACACCAAAACAAAATTACACCTTTACAAAACACTCATACGCCCTCTCATCTCATATTCACCCCTTTCAGTATCACTCACTGCCACCACACACCAAAAAAATCTACAGATAATTCAGAACAAGGCTCTCAGATGGGCACATAAAATACACTGGCAGGACTTCACCACAAACGAAGAAATACACGCAATCACAAACATGCCACCAGTCAACACTTACCTACACTACCTTTCAGACAAACAAATAAACAAACTCACAGACGGCCTACAACACTACATTGACAAACTCAACGCCATAACTCCACCTAGAAGACAATACGCAAACCTTTTCCATGCAGATTCCAGGCCACCACCCATACCTACTTACACCTACAGATAAAAACACAAACACACCATTCTACAGACAAACATTAAAACACTCAATTCACAAACAATAAACACCAGCTGTCCCTAATTCTTCCCTGATTGACTGATATCTCATCACTCGGGGAAGAAGTGGGGAGAGCCAGACACACACGCACTTATGCTTGCACTGACTCACATAACCCATACTAATCAACAACCCCCACCCATCCTTCCCACATGCCTGCCCACTTCCTACCCTAAAATCCTTCCCTTATCCCACTGGCTCCATTAATGACTCGGATCTATTTCAATCATACCTATTCCTCTTCAATTTTTTTTTTTTTTTTTTTTTTCTAAGTCTCACATTCCATCACCTCAGCACACACCACAAGACCATTTCTACCCGCCCGCCCTTGCCTCGTCCTACATCCTCTTTCCTGAGTATAACAGTCTATTACCTACTTCCTTTTCCCAACCACCTACCAACGCATGTTGAGTTAAGCCTCGGCTCTTTTTCTCCCACTAAAGCTCACTTCCTCTTGCTTACTCTTGCTCTATCCCCAACCTTCTTTCCCCCCACTTTCACTACTTCACTAAGGTTTCGGCATTATCTGTTCTTCGACAGACCTCTATATCGACTCATCTCAGTAACCATGTCTGGCCGAGGAAAGGGAGGGAAGGTGAAGGGAAAATCAAAGTCTCGCTCAAGTAGGGCTGGTCTTCAATTCCCCGTGGGTAGAATCCACCGACTCCTGCGTAAGGGCAACTACGCCGAACGCGTCGGTGCAGGCGCTCCAGTCTATTTGGCTGCCGTCATGGAGTACCTTGCTGCAGAGGTGTTGGAACTGGCAGGCAATGCTGCCCGAGACAACAAGAAGAGTCGTATCATCCCCCGTCACTTGCAGCTGGCCATCCGCAATGACGAGGAGCTCAACAAGCTCCTGTCTGGCGTTACCATTGCTCAGGGTGGCGTTCTACCTAATATCCAGGCTGTCTTGCTGCCCAAGAAGACCGAAAAGAAGTAAGGTTGCTCTCTGTCCCCAGAAGCCTCCTTTCCTCCTCTTCCCAAGTTATAGATCCGGCTCCTTAACGGAGCCACACTTGCCTTAACAAAGAGTTTGATAATAGACAAGCTACTTATTGCCTTCAATTTCTCTACGCAGCAAAATCCAAAGGTCAACCGAGTAAGTAGGGAAATTGATATAATAAATGCTTTTGGGAAAATAAAAACCTGTTATTGAATTCAAAATCATCAATCTATAAAGCCTCTAAGAAATACGAAGATGGGTAGTTAATAAATGTTAGCACGTCTGGTAATAAAATGTTAGGGCTAACGATAGCTAGTAGGGGATATATTGATCACATGCTTATACATACTGACTCACATAAGAAAAAGAAAAGAAAAGAAAAAAAATATATATAGGGCGCTAATCTGAATAAATGAAGTGAAAAAGATTTTTTTTTATTGGCGTTACTATGAATAAATGAATTGCTGGATAGATTGGTATTAAAAAAAAAAACGGCTCTCTTTTACTTTCACACATACACATTAATTGTATGCTTATACATACTGACACACATAAACACTCTTTAATAAATTAAACGCACTTAAATTAATACTTACACACAAAACCCCACTTCATTCAATTTATACAAATACACACATAAACCACCTTAAAACAAGCAAATTTGCACACACACTCGTACGCCTATCCTTACACACGCACATATTCTTTACCCGTCTCTCCTCATTAAATGAATAACCTAGGAAAAATAAAAGGAGGAACTACAAAATTATCATTGAGGATAGGCAGTCTCTCCTAACAGAGTCCTATAATTATACCTTCCATACTCTTTGTTTCTACTTCGTCTGCCTACCGCACCACGATCCCTATAAAGCCCGTCTCACATAATAACACCACCAAATAGATAACCAGCATTAATGCATGGCCTCACTCAATTTTGTCCATAACAGTTCTTTCAAGTCTAAAATGTTGTGGCTCCTAATAGGAGCCGATTGTTGACCAAATGATGCTTTATTTGGAGGAGGTGTACTTGGTGACAGCCTTGGTGCCCTCAGACACGGCGTGCTTGGCAAGCTCACCAGGGAGCAGGAGCCTCACGGCGGTCTGAATCTCCCGACTGGTGATGGTGGACCGCTTGTTGTAGTGTGCCAGGCGAGAGGCCTCGGCGGCGATTCTCTCAAAGATGTCGTTCACGAAAGAGTTCATGATCGACATGGCCTTAGAGGAAACACCAGTGTCTGGGTGGACCTGCTTCAGTACCTTGTAAATGTAGATACTGTAACTTTCCTTCCTCTTGCGCTTCTTTTTCTTGTCTCCTTTAGCAATGGCCTTCTGGGCCTTGCCGGCCTTCTTGGCAGCCTTTCCAGAAGTTTTGGGTGGCATGTCTACCTAGTTCCGTGGGGAGTTTGTAGTCGGAGCGGCCGCAACTTTGCATTTCCTTTTATGCTGAACGAGAAGATCAAGGGCTACCACTAGCCCCGCTTGCTCCTCCGTGATTGGTCAAAACTAGGTGCCTCTGATAACAAAGAACAACCTACCAGAATTAGCAATAATAATTCGAATTGCAATACACAATTCTGGCTACTGATACACGCATTTTTTTATTACAAAGCAATAATGATGTAGGCAAAGGTTTGTTTGTACTAGCTCCATGCCAGAGAGAGAGAGAGAGAGAGAGAGTCTGCGTGTGTTTTACCTCCATGGTTTTATAGCAACTCACAATATTGATGTTATATTTGATAATTAGTGAAAACTGGATTTAGAATTTCTCGTCCATCATGAACACACATACTCTTACAAACACACACGTACCCACGCATACAAGGTATATTCTCTATCGACAGTTTGAATGAAGATATACGAAAAAATAATTTGAGAAATATTTATTGTAAGTATAAATCTTAGCCATATACATGCATAGTCTAGTATAATATACTGTGTATATAATGTTTGATATCTACATGGATCTTTCTATCTATCTCACTTTACGGTGGGATGTATATTCAAAATAATCACGATAGGCAGGGAAGAACAGAGTATGGGGAGGAAGGTAACACACACACACACACACACACTTCCTCACATGCACGTGCGTATGTAAGGTTTATATATATATATATATATTTTTTAATTTAAATGAAGATATGTGTAACATGGGTGAGTATAGCTTGAAATAAATGATGACAAAGAGAAGACTGGAAAGTATATAATTTATGGAGATGCCTTCATCTAATTACATAAAACACTCTTTCTTTGATAGCCTACTCAGTGTTGGTAATAATTTTATATACGGTACACGCACACTTTCATGCATGCACAGGGGGATCCGGGAATAGGATATAGAGATAAATAGATAGATAGATAGATAGATAGATATAGATGATGTACTAGGACATATCGCATCACTTCTCCAGGCACGAATGGAACACCCCAGAATCATTCGTAGTAATGCCAATACTCACAATACTGTATAGTCAAAATTCTTAAAAATAACAACGGATTCAGACTTGAAAGGTGAGACCATCCTTAACAATAATACAATGGTTACGAGTAACGATATCATATGCCTATCGGAGCAGTTTGTTTGTATGTGCATCATCGATCATGCAGTGTAATTAATACACAGTGCTAGTGAAGGTGTAACAACAACCCCTGCACCTCCATTATACAGTCATTTGGAAATATTCGGACAGAACTGCATTAACTTGTAAGTAAAAAAAAAAAATAATAATAATAATAATAATAATCAGCTTATTTACGTAAGAGAGCGTAGCCGAAACTCTACCAATCATTAATTGGGAAACGAAACTAGATTAAAATAAAGAACCATAAAATTACTATTGAGGGTAGGTAGTCTATGTAGTCTCTCCTAAAAGGATAATTTGTGGACCCCAGGGGGGTCCGTTGTTCTGAGTGTGACCAGCAGCAGTGGTGATTGTGTTTCTGGAGATCGGTTTGGGGTGGGCATGGTGTAAGAGATGATAGTATTTGTGTATGGTATCGTGTGCTAGGTGTTGTTTTAATGTTCCTTGGTATGTGTGGGTGTTGTGCCATGTAGTGTTGTGGATGTTATGGGTTTGTGGAGGCTGCAGCAAGTGTTTGTGTGCCTCTCATGTCAAGATGATCCTTGATTTTGAGGACTTTGGTTTCATAGTGCAGGTGTGCTGTAGGTGTGGTAGCTGTGCAGCCTGTGATTGTCTTTAGGGCTTTGTTCTGTATGGTCTGTAGGGTGTTTTGATGAGTCTCAGCGAGGTTTGAAGCCCAGGCAGGGATTGTATCGTCCATCACTGATCGAATATATTGTGTATATACTGTGATTGTATATTATTTGTTATGTCCAAATGTTTTGCTAGCAAGTGATCTGAGGGCTTTAAGTCTATTCATGCATTTGTTTTTAGCTCCGGCCTAAGCCGAGAGTTCTAGGTCTTATCGTAATTATTGTTCTTGTTCTTGTTCTTCTTCTTGGGGCGACAACTTCTTAAAAGGGGTTCAACTGACTCACTCACTCATTCTTCTTGGGGCGACCACTTCTTAAAAGGGGTTCAACTCACTCACTCATTCATTTCACTTGAATCATTAAAAGCCAGAGCTTTTGAAGGGTTTTCCTTCATGTTCTTGTTGATGGTCGTGATGTGTCATGGATGAATGTCATGGATGTATTGTATGTTATGCCAAGTATTTTGGGTGTGTGTGTGTGTGATATAGGTGTGTTGTTTATGGTGGTGTGTGGTGTGTTGCAGTGTTCTGCATTCCAGTTGGTGAGAAGGGTGACAGTTGACTTAGTGGGTGCTATTTTAAGTCTGTTTGTGGTGAACCAGGTATTAAGTGTGTTGAGGTAGGGCTGGAGGATGAGAGTGGCTGTGTCTGCGTTTCTGTGTGTACATGTGAGTGTTATGTCGTCTGCGTAGGAGGCTACGTGTATTTGTGGTGCCTGGGGTGTTGGTAAGTCATGCATGTATAGGTTGAAAAGGGTGGGTGAGAGTACAGAACCTTGAGGGACACCATTGGTGAAGTTTTTAATGTTAGATGTCTGACCAGCAAATGTAACATGGGCTATTTTACCTCCCAAAAAGTTGGCCAGCTATCTTTTGGTTTTGTTATGCATGTTTATGTTGTATATTTTGTTTGTGAGGTTGTGGCGGGGGATGGCGTTTCTCCCCTTAGTGGTTTATCTCAACTGTTCTGCTAAACTATGATGATCACATACAAATTAATTTTCAGGAGAGGACATTATAGGAACTACACGTCACCTGAAAGAGGGAGGGAAATAGAAGACATTGCCAGCGGGGTCGGTGTGGAAGTTCACTGGGTTATGGTTGGAGATTCACACGTCAGGTATATATTTGATACACTACTACGACGATTCCAACCATCCAAACTCCAGTATCGCCTCTCGTCTTTCCCTAAGGTCAGTTATAATGAGATTGCAGAGGAAAAGTTGCCTAAAAGTCCTTCTTATCCCATACAGCGAATGTAGAGTACATGTGGCAACGCTGGATACATTGGAATCACATCTGATACAGTACAGGATGATTTAGCAGGGGAATTAGACTAATTCAAAAGTGTAATTCGAATATTGTTGAGCTGCCAAAAAATCTACTCCAGACACAAAACAGGAGGTAAAGAAGAACCTTTGGGAAACTATACAAACGAACAAACACATACATACACTATGCCACGTCTACCATATTTCACTTCTGGGTGGCGCAGGCTGACCTGGCGTCGGGTGTACAATTCCTCTAAAAAAGTATCGGCCATCTTTTTGAGGGAAGCAATGTAAAAAATTAGCAATGTGATCTGCTGACATATTCCCGAAACCAAGTAGCACGTGTTGGTAGCCCTGAAATCTCGGTTGCCATGTGCCACTTAGCTTATGCACACCCATTGGTTCAATACATACTTTTGAATCATGATACCGTGACGTTTGAAACTTAACCCATAAAGGCATATGTTCATAACATTACCTAGTATAACATACGATGAGTGTGACAGACACCTTTTTTGGAAAATATATTTTTTTTTGTAGAAATCAACTTTTATTACATTTGTTGGTGCCAAAATAAAACTTAAGTCTTGTACATTCATGCCAAAAGCTTTTTATAATAATTTTGTAAAAATTAATCTGTGCTATTTTGCACTAAATAAAGTAACTCAAAATTACATTTTTATACACAACTTAGCAAAAAAAAAATTTTATAATTTTGTATTAAGAATTAAGGTTTGAAAATAAACATGGTGCTTCTTGGGTGCTGTGGCTGTCTCACACTCACACGAAACATAAGAAATACATAAAAAACATTCATACCCCCAAAATAGTGACCCTAGAAAATAATAAAAAAAAAATCACGCATTTTAATTGCATTCTCAAGGCGTACGTTAATCCTTCACACTCCCGAATAAGTTATACTGTCATAGCACACGATGAGTGCAGTGGATAATAAAGACATACGTTAGTCCTTCACACTCCCCCGAATAAGTTATACTGTCATAGCACACGATGAGTGCAGTGGATAATAAAGACATACGTTAGTCCTTCACACTCCCCCGAATAAGTTATACTGTCATAGCACACGATGAGTGCAGTGGATAATAAAGACATACGTTAGTCCTTCACACTCCCCCGAATAAGTTATACTGTCATAGCACACGATGAGTGCAGTGGATAATAAAGACATACGTTAGTCCTTCACACTCCCCCGAATAAGTTATACTGTCATAGCACACGATGAGTGCAGTGGATAATAAAGACATACGTTAGTCCTTCACACTCCCCCGAATAAGTTATACTGTCATAGCACACGATGAGTGCAGTGGATAATAAAGACATACGTTAGTCCTTCACACTCCCCCGAATAAGTTATACTGTCATAGCACACGATGAGTGCAGTGGATAATAAAGACATACGTTAGTCCTTCACACTCCCCCGAATAAGTTATACTGTCATAGCACACGATGAGTGCAGTGGATAATAAAGACATACGTTAGTCCTTCACACTCCCCCGAATAAGTTATACTGTCATAGCACACGATGAGTGCAGTGGATAATAAAGACATACGTTAGTCCTTCACACTCCCCCGAATAAGTTATACTGTCATAGCACACGATGAGTGCAGTGGATAATAAAGACATACGTTAGTCCTTCACACTCCCCCGAATAAGTTATACTGTCATAGCACACGATGAGTGCAGTGGATAATAAAGACATACGTTAGTCCTTCACACTCCCCCGAATAAGTTATACTGTCATAGCACACGATGAGTGCAGTGGATAATAAAGACATACGTTAGTCCTTCACACTCCCCCGAATAAGTTATACTGTCATAGCACACGATGAGTGCAGTGGATAATAAAGACATACGTTAGTCCTTCACACTCCCCCGAATAAGTTATACTGTCATAGCACACGATGAGTGCAGTGGATAATAAAGACATACGTTAGTCCTTCACACTCCCCCGAATAAGTTATACTGTCATAGCACACGATGAGTGCAGTGGATAATAAAGACATACGTTAGTCCTTCACACTCCCCCGAATAAGTTATACTGTCATAGCACACGATGAGTGCAGTGGATAATAAAGACATACGTTAGTCCTTCACACTCCCCCGAATAAGTTATACTGTCATAGCACACGATGAGTGCAGTGGATAATAAAGACATACGTTAGTCCTTCACACTCCCCCGAATAAGTTATACTGTCATAGCACACGATGAGTGCAGTGGATAATAAAGACATACGTTAGTCCTTCACACTCCCCCGAATAAGTTATACTGTCATAGCATACGATGAGTGCAGTGGACCACAAACGTTAATAACTCCCACCATGGGAGAACAAGAGCGACCACACTCTTTCCCTCACAACGTCTTGTTAGACACTGAGCATAGCTAGAGCAGTGGGCCGGCAACTTCAAACACAATGGAATAATACGCAACTCCCCTTTTTCTGTTTCTGATAGGGGGGTCTTGTGCCTTAAAGGGTTTAAGCACCTTGATGACCCATGTTGGTTTAGCTTTACTAAGTACTACAATCCTACACGTCTCAGTACCAAGGTTTACAATGAGGTTGAAGTGGCGTCAATACAGTACATTTGATAATAGTCAGTTCCTACAGTTAGGATGAATCAGTGTTATTTATTTATTATTATTATTATTATTATTATTATTATTATTATTATTATTATTATTATTATTACAAAGGTGTATCATTGTTATGTAATCATGCGGGTATGTAATCTTTTCAATAAAATCTAAAAAGCGAACACGCGAACTTCCAAGATAATCTATAGCACTTCACTATACTGTCATGTTTCAAAATTTGTACTGAAGAAAACACCATTTCCATTCCTACAGAATTCAATGCAAAATGTGAAGCATGAACGAAAACATTAACGTGGCGGTTCAGCTAAAATCCTTAAAATTAAAACTTTTTGTGAATAGCATTCGTTCTCAGTTAATAATTTTCCTGTATCACAGTTCAAACCCCGAAGGATGTTATGGATTAATTAGGCCCGTAGTTTTAAACAATTTGAGGGCCCTTACTGGAGCTCTATGAATTCTCCAAACTACTCCAGGCAACAGATTCCCTATGCGAAACAGTGAAGCGTGTTGTGGCCTGGATTATTTGGAGGGTTCATAGAGCTCCAGTAAGGGCCCTCAAATGTTTTAAAATTACAGAACCCTTACGCCTTACGCCGATAATGATTTATCAGTGTTGTGATGATATTATGATATTTATATAACATTTTGATCATCTGAAACTCTGAATAGGTGCTATCACAAAACCTCTATTGGCCAAACTGAATATCATTCCATGCATACCAACCCTACTGAAGCAACACGAGGGACCCAGATCTTACGATTTAGAAACTATATACCCTCTTTCTTGAAGAATTGTACATAATTTTACGGTATGATATCTGAAATCGGGTGACGCCCATCAAAATAAACTTTATACATCGATAAAAATGAAATTTTAAATCTATGTTCAAGTTCAAATTTTTTAAATTATGAATTAGAAAGCTACCACTTCAGCAACATTATCTGATTGCACCGGTTATTCTACATATATATATTCTACATATACAGTGAGTCAGTCAGTCATATGTAACACACACAAAGAAGGGGGATGTATGCTAGACATTACAACAAAACACAAAGGCAATAGGTATTGAACCCGTGATACTGCATTACATTTGCATAAAGGATGTACTACAGCCGTGGACAAATATACTCATCCATACAGGGGTAACTCACGTAAGAGTTTGACAGCTTCCCTCTGTTCCTTAAATGATAAACTTTCCAAGAAATCAGTTTAGTATCATCTTTTGATTTACTACAAGTAGCTACACACTACTTTAAAACATTAACATCATATGTGAACGTGAAAACATTAGACAGTAAATTATTTGAGATACCCAGATGTGGATGATTATTACTGACCACGACTGTAAATCAGATCAACAGCTAGCTCAGCAGTATTGGCTCGGACGTCACTACATGATAGGGTCATCAGTAGGTCACAGGGTCACCGTCAGCACAACCAGGCCCCGACAGGAGACACACACTTTAGACTAAAATAATTCTGTACCTAACCATCCCTCTGGTTAGGTCTCTTTCTAACTTAGCTCTCCAGCCTATGTTAAGGCTCCCTGTATTATGCAGCTTGGTTCCTCAACAAACTTGTGTTTCAACATAGAAGTTGTGCTTGCTATAACCCCACCTTTCAACTCTGATGAGACAAAGACTCAAAGAACAATAGTCTACAACCCAACTACAACTCCATCACGCTACCAATATCCTCGTGTTTCTACGGTAACTTACCCTTGAACATGAAGTTTTAAATGAATATCTGCTGCACTAGTCCAGACAGCAGAGCAGTACGCAAGAAATGGTAGAACAATTGTTCAAAAGCAAGTGAAATTAACCTCGCTGTTATTATAAATATATGAATTCAGCCTTCCTGACAATGCCAAGTTTCCTAAAAGCAGTACAGGAAATGTTTTTCAAGTGAGTTTTAAAACTCAGCTTATTATCAAATGTAACTCCAAGAATTGTAAGCTCTTTTTTTTTTCAACATCGAGTCCCCGAGATAATTGGGTGACGCACTAGAGGAGACAGTGGAGCTTCGTGATAATGTTGGCACATAACTTCTCTTCTGCCCCAAGGTAAATGGAATGTAAGGTGGATTCACGGGAGGGTGAGGGGGAGCCCAAATGAGTCTGGTCTGTGCATGACGTCAAGGCTAATACAGACTGTAGGGAATCCTGCCTGACACACGCCAGTCACACACACACACACACCTGCCACAGGATAAGAGCTCCGTTATCTTTTGTTTTTTTAGAGTGACTATGGCAATAATAGTATTTTGTTAACATGCCTAAAATATGTATAGTTCGTGGGTGAAAATCTCGATATGTGCACTACTTTGTTAGATGCAGAGTACTGGCTGTATATTTTAAAATAAGAATTCTGAATAGAGAGGTTCTGAGGTGTAAAAAAATGAAATTTACCATAACTTGAACACCCACATACAGTTGTTTATGCATATATACCAATTTTGTACACACATCTACAATTTGTTTCTCACATTCATTTTGTTATGCCCATCTACCATTTTCTATACCCATATCCCATTTTTTATGCCCATCTACAATTTTGTTATGCACATCTACCATTTTTTATGACCAGTCAACCATTTCTTACGCACATCTACTATTTTTTTACGCCTGTCTACTATTTCCTATTTTCATATACTATTATAATTCTACTCCCTGAACAGCGAGATTGGCGTAACATCCGGGAACTATTGAAGGGTAATAGACTCGCTATACGCAACCAGACGCTACATGTACGTCACACTGACCTGCTGATACGCCTGACCTATGAATGGGACCCTTTCCTCCTTGACCTTCCTAACATTATTAAACCTTGGCTTGAAGAGAAAGAGGTTCCTCCTGCCCTTCTACTATTAGGTTGGTCATTTTTGT
>JAWZYT010003646.1:0-20000 GCA_034508575.1 Petrolisthes manimaculis | reverse complement strand
ACAAGTGAAACAGGAGTAAGGGAGAGAGAGGAAGCCACTCACACTACATGAATAAATGATACAGGATATTAAAGTACAAACCCTTAGCTGTCTTCTGATGTGTTTGTGAAGACGAAATGGACATCTGTTAGATGGGAAGCCAGCTCAGAATGACGACAACTCAAAATTCACTTTTACACGCTATTTACATATCCAAGTAAGTTATCACGCTCTGATTTCACACTTTTTCATCACAACCATATGAAATATAATCTCACTGTCGATTTTACGTAGATTGATGGTCAATAATAATCAACCACGTATATGTATCTGAAACACTTTAATGTCTTAAGTTTTCACATTCACATATGATGTTATTGTTATAAGTAGTGTGTAGCTATTTCTAGTTTCTTAAAAGATGGTAAGGAATAGATGGAAGCTGTCATATTTCTATGTGCGTTATCCCTATATGGATGATAGTTTTTGACCATTACTGTTCATGGTAATTACATCAAAAGCGGAGTGATAAAAATACATCCACACTGCTTTTGACACACTGGCTGGTAGTGGCTGGCTGATTAGCTGCCGGCTGGACTCTGGCTAGCCCTAGGGTCCCACAATTAGTGTTGCCAGCCAAAAACAACCATGTTAGGGAACACGTAAATTTAAAAACATCGCTGTCGACTTAAGTCTTCACACTTGTTGATGGTGTCGACTTACGTTGTCACCCGTGGTTTAAGGGTTAATATAGTGTTGGTAAATGTGGAGTTACAAATTGCCCATATTTTTGTTGAGCAACAGGTAATCACCAATATTTTTGTTAATTAATTAATCTGGCCTTATATGCTGGCAAACAGTGGAGGAATCGATACGCTCCAATGTACCAAGTGTATATTATTTACACTACTTTTAGCAGTTAAAGTCCGGGTGACGGAATATCCTGCTTGCCGTGGTATGTTCGGGCGGTGGGTGATCCCACCTGCCTCGGAATTCTGGGGTAGCGTGATTTCCCGTTAATACCAATTTTACACCAATACTGCAGAGTTGTGCGGCCTATAGCCTAGACTATCGCAGAAATACTGTATGGGTCACTCAGTTCCTACAATACCGCTGTGATGGCTAAGCCTCCGAAACAACTGGATATAACTTTGTCAGTATATTATTGTGACAAGATTGGCACACAGTCCAAAGGAGTGGCATGGGGATATGTTGACAGAGTCTGCGGCCAGCCATCATGAACGAACACCACCCTGCTCTAGTGCTGAAAGTGATTCCTCTTCGACACCTCCTACTTCTATAAACAAGAGTCACATAGAACTGGGGTTAGTTTCATTGGAACAAGAACATGAAGGAAAACCCTTCAAAAGCTCCGGCTTTTAATGATTCAAGTGAAATAATAAAATATCCATATATAAAGGTCTCAAAAATATTAATTTTGTTTTATCTGAATTTTCGTATTCATATGGTTATATTGAAATTTTGAAAATGAACCCTTTTTATTAAGGGTGAACCTCTCGGATAAATGATTCAATGTCGGTAAAAGAAAATGGAAAAGTGATTGAATGAGTGAGTGAGTCAGTTGAACCCATTTTAAGAAGTGGTTGCCCCAAGAACAAGAATAATTACGATAAGACCTAGAGCTCTCGGCTTAAGCCGGAGCTAAAAAGGAATATTTGTTGACGATTACGGATAATCCAAATTAAAATTCCTACACATTGTAGTTTAGGAGTAGGAATAAATTGAATTATAGTATTTTTAGCAAAATTGCCCAACTGCAACGATTGTTCACTCGCCTGGCTGTGGTGGGAGGCAAGAAGAGTTAATTGTTGCAGGTGGAAATGTAAATATTTTGACAAATTTGGAGGAAACTGTGTCTTTCAATCATTACTACGAAACTTCGCCTATATTTAAGAAGTCTGTCTTGTAGCATAGTTGGAAGGTAACTAAAGTCTCCATCCAATTATCTAATTACTATTTATGTACACTGTCTCCTTTAATTGTTACAGGTGGAGCCCTCCATTGGATACGAACCACAGCACCAATATTCAACAGACACGGTGTGATAGAAGCTGTGAAATTATACAAGTCCCACCTCACCAACCTTATACCTCTCCTCACACGCCTTGCACCACACACTTCAAATTGCCTTCAAATTGTCTTCAAATTGCTGGATCATATTGCCGTGAGTAATAGAGACATTATGATTTTACAGTCACTTACACTATTATTTACTTATTTGCACACACATATTTTTTTACAGACAATCATTTCTACACATAGACACACACACACACGTCACATAAGTACTCGCTCACACTTTTACTAATATGGTAAGGTAAGGTAAGGTCCCGTATTCAAGTGAACGTTGGGGATAGATGGGTAGCGCCATCTATATACTAAGCCTCGGTATATGGAGTAGGGTGGCCAGTTCCTTTCTCCACCGCCTTTCCTTCCCTAGTCATGACAACCAGGTACCCATTACGGCTGGGTGAGCCGAGGGGCCGGCCAGTAACCCAGGAAAAATCCCTGGCACAGCCGGGAATCGAACCCGGGTCACTTGGCTTCGTAGTCAGTCATGCTACCGA
Source organism: Petrolisthes manimaculis (assembly GCA_034508575.1). Taxonomy (NCBI): domain Eukaryota; kingdom Metazoa; phylum Arthropoda; class Malacostraca; order Decapoda; family Porcellanidae; genus Petrolisthes; species Petrolisthes manimaculis. Next base: position 17,436 of record JAWZYT010003646.1, on the reverse strand, counting down.
CTGAGCTACCGCGCCCCTTTACTAATATACACGTCAAAAACAGACAATATCAATGTTACTTTAATGTGGGATCTGTTTTGTGGCATAGTTTTAAAGATTGTAGTCCAACTCGGCCCATTTAACTTTAGGTTCCCTTTGACTTGCTCCATATTAATACTGTAAGAATAAAAAAATCGCCAATTGTTTGATAATTCATTTCTGTCCGCTTATACGCAAAATGAGTTATATAATTTACGAACATGTTGAAAATAATCATAGTGTAGTACTGTAGCTCCTAATAAATTCAGGCTATGCATTAGAATTCCAAAATGTCTCTTTACAACACTAGCAAACTCGTTTACATGAAAATATACGATATATACGATTGTAGCCGTGGGGGGTCCAGTACTCAGCTTCTCGTGCAGTACTCAGCTTATCTCTCCTGTTGAAGATACCAACATACCAACGGACTCTCAATTATACTTCAGTATGGCTATCTCTTACCAGCCAACTGTACTGACTTACTATCCTCTGTTTGTAGTCTCTGCTTCAATCAACTCACTTACTCATACCGTTGATGAAGTACCCTTATTATTATTAGTCTTACTGGGGAATATATTTAGTACTCAAAGGTTTAGAGTAAACTCATGGACTTGTCTCTCTTTACTGATGTAGCTTATTTATCAGTTACAGATTACAGGTTATAGTATACTAGACCAACTCGGTCTCAAAGCTATGAACAATTAGAGGGATATTCAATATAACCTGTTTAACCTGAGGCAGGGCGTGGAATAATACGCTCCTCGCCTCAAACACACACGTCAGGCGTGGCACTGTGACATAGCCACGCCCCCTCATAGGTTATAGGTTTGTGATAAAGTAATACTATATTTATACATGATATATACAACCTTAAACTACCCGGTTATACAAGAATAGAATGAGCAAACATATATTGTCCCTAACTCTATATATACAATTACAGTAACAGTTACTTATAACCTAAAGATTAACATTAACAGATATTGTACAGAGCACAATCTAGTATTCAGATCTTGGAACTAGTGTCAATGAACCCACGCCTCTCTGTCATCAAATACACAGGATGCGATCTAACACCTTGTAGTTTTTGGCCAGCAAGCATCAGGCATATACTGGAGCCTACGTGACTGCTACCATGAATACAACATTGATACATTATACAATATTGATACACGGATACACGATATATTGGTTAACCCATTGGTTGGGTTTGAATCTCCTATAAATACGTTACAACCTCAATGCATCTTGCATCTTTTAGGGCTGTTAAAGAGGATTTATATTTAACAGAATATTAAACATTTCTAATATAGAATTTCGGTGTTTCCTATATCCTGCAAGTATGACTGTAGACATATTTTTGAGGAGGTTCGAAGTGGTCGAGTCACCGTAAACATGTGGGGCTACTTGACCCTACACGGTATTGGTGACATCTTCGAGATCACCGGCCGCTTCACTGCTTTCAAAATGTAGACCTCTTGGAAAAAAAGTTTCTTACCATCCCTCAGAGAGAGGAATTTTCCTTTCCCTCCCGGTCCCAATATTTTTGTTCAGCAGTGGCTGGGCAATCACCAGCATGTACAGGTTCTGGATTGGCCAAGCAAAGGATGCAATATGAACCTCATAGACTCAGAGAGTATGTGGGGTTCTATTCATATAATGTAATTACAAAAAGAGTGATGAAAATATGTCTTCACTCTATTACCGCTGTTGTAACACTGATTGAAAGTGGCTGGCTGGACCGCTAGACTCTGGGTAGGCCTTTGGCTTTCATGTTACCATCCGGGCCAACCATCTTAGGGAGCGAACAATTTAAAAAAACTTCATTGTAAAAAAGGAACTAAAAAAGTGTGGAGGGCACCGTGTGACGAAAGAATTCGACAACGCAGTTTTCAATTTAACGCACCCCATTACATGCTAGCTTCAGGATGGCACCACTGTATAATTATGATAACCAAGTGACTCCTCAGACTAGGAGTCTAACCAGCTAGTGTTAAAAGAGTAGGAAAGGTGGGAGGATGTATTTTCAGAACCCCTTTTTTCCATAAAATAGCCCTATATGCATGTAAAAATTACAGTTACGTTATACATCATAATGATGCATTGGAAAATGTGAGTCTGACATATTTATTAACAAAACCAGGGCGTGAAAATATTCTTCGATTTGTAAATAAAGTGTAAAAGTGAATTTTGAGTAGCCTTCATTCTGAGAAGGTTACCCAATCTGCAGATGTCCATTTAGTCTTCACAAGTACAGCTCCGGACAAATCTCTTGACTCGTTTGACAGCATTTGGCATCTCATAGGGTGATGGGGGTTGGGGTTAGAGGAGACTATTTACTAAATCTTAATATTCAGTGTGTGTGTATGTGTGCTATCAGCGGGAGGTCCTGTAGATGTATGTATGAGAGTATACTTAGAGCCAGTGTACAGTAGTTTGTGCTTCTCCCAACATTCACAGATGTCAAATGCTGCCAACCAAGTCGAGGGAGCTTTGTCCGGAGCTGTACATCAGGACACAGCTAAAGGTTTATACTTCAATATCCTGTATCATTTATTTATGTAGCGTGAGTGGTGTACACTCTCTAAAAAAAAGTATCGGCATGACTGCCTTGCTGGTATAGAAAAACGAATCCAAACCACAGGTGCGATACTTATTTAGGGTTGGCATTCGTGGCAGTGAGTTGCTTTTTATTGGGAGCGGATGGGGACCGTTGGCCATTCTTTGTTACGGAGTCTTGTAATTGGTGCAGCCAGCACCTCCAGTAAGCGCGTCCCTCATTGGTCCCTCCATAACAGTATATAGAAAATGACAGCTTTCCAGAGCCTAAGTCTAATGTTTTGCTGCCCCTGCACATATTGGACAGCCCTGGTAGTCTGCCCAGGTTAGGAGGTCCCCATAGTCTGTTTAATCTCACAGTATCTTACAGTAGATGGTGGGGAAAAAGGCAAACTAGGCGTGTGTATGCAGCTCATTACCAACACCAGCACTTCTGTGGGTTTTCACTGGTGGTGGCCACACAACATTTTTAGCATTCTGAATATTGGTTTTGTAATCAAACTTCAATTCTTGCCTTCACCATACTTTATCAAAATTACTCTCAAACTTCTTTACAGATTCATAAGTGACCGCATACTTGGGCAGTGCTTTCCATTCATTGACTATTACAAAAGCAATTTTTCCTTTTATCATGCCTAGTTCGCTCCTAATATATTTTTTAACTGCCCTCTTGTTCTAGATTCTGCTCGCATAGGAATGGTACATACCTGTGCATACATCCTCATCATACTTTCCTGACAATATCTTAAAAGTGTCAATTATACTTAAGTTATGTCCCGGTAGTTTGTCCAGGTTAGGTCGCGGCAGTTTGCCCAAGTTAGGTCCTGGTTAAGTTACATTGGGTCAAGGAAGAACCTAACAAACGAAAATGACTGTGGAATAGGCCCTGTCTATTTTATCTGGTGTTGAGACTTGAGAGGGGTGCACGGAGTGGATGGAGGGATCACAAAAATGTTTGTTTATATTTGTTGAAGAGCGCGGGACGCTTGGCGGGGTGGTGGTGGTGGGGTTAGGTATGATGGACCAATGAGGAATGCGCATATTGGAGGTGCTGGCTGCACCAATCACAAGACTCCGTAGCAAAGAATAGCCAACGGTCCCCATCCGCTCCCCTTTTTATTACTTTACTACGGGATATCGATGCTACACTGTTTTGCATTATGAATTAAGGTAGTCATTCAGTAGGATATGTGACCTTATGCTGTATGCATAGCCATGTTACGGCCCTATTTCGAAAGCTTAACATATATTAATACTGAATTGGAGTCCTGATCTACAGGCTTATCAACACATTACAAGTTTCCTCGAGATGTATCAGAATTTTACGTTTCTTGCTCTCCTCTTTCGTTTCAGTTAATGCCGATACTTTTTTTAGAGAGTGTACAAGCTATTAATTGTCAAATGTGTTATTTACACAGTGACCGTGAGTGTTGTAGAAAGGCCCAGGCTGCAGAGCTGCCAGCGTTATAGGATAAAGTTCCCTCCACCACAAGAGCTATCCTTTTATCAACAGGGTTTGAACTTCAAGCACCACCTGCCTGAGAACCTAGAAGTTTACAACCAAGTGGCCCGTGAGGTAATGGCTGGTTCTGATATAGCTGTGTGGGATTCTACCATTCCTTTATCACGAGCTTACGTAGCAGAGGTACGTAAACTTTTGGTGGAGTACTGTAAGGAAAGTTGCAGAGTCAGATGCAGGTTTATGCTGCGAGAGTTCTGGCACTTGTCTCACCATTGAATGAGGCAGTGAATACATTATTACAGACTACCAGCGATACCCGACGTTGTCCGGGGATCTATCTATCTATCTATATCTATCTATCTACCTATATCTATCTATCTATATCTATCTATCTATCTATATCTATATATCTATCTATATCTATCTATCTATCTATCTATCTATCTATCTATATCTATATCTATATATATATATATATATATATATATATATATATATATATATATATATATATATATATATATATATATATAAAATTCCCATTAGGACACCACCGGCTAAGCTCTATTTGGGAGTATGAGTGTCCCTCTTATATAGGGCTCCGAGTAGTCCTTAAGGCGGATGAGCAGCTTTGTTCTGCCAACGGCATCTCTGAAGTGGATCTCTGAGTTGGTGCCATAGTCATGTACCTGACATTCCGCAACTCATCCATTTCCCTTGGATTGGAGGGTACAATCCAATTAATTTCACTATCATCTTTTTACTCTTGTTTTTTTTGTTCAATCTTTTTGTCTCATAATCCCACGCTGTGCAGACGGAGCATTGGGATGTATGGTGGTTGTGAGTTTATATGCCATCATTACTGTTGGGTCCTCCTCACTTTGGCGATTTGGAGGGACGCCATAGTAATTGCCTTACCTGGTGATGCGGCTCCTCCAGGTGGACCGTATAGCTTCCGCACATCTGTAATGACAAGTTTATGGGTTTTTTATATTTCTTATTCTACTTTTCACTGGTTTTGCGTTTTCCTGATATAGAGACCAACCCTGGTCCTAGACTACTTTCCCGATCGTGTCGAGTTCTCTGTGCCAACATCAGAGGATTAGCTCGGAATCTTGCCGATTTGACATTAGCTTCCTCAAAATATGATATTTTGTGTTGTTCAGAAACTTTAGTTTCTCACAGGCGTCATATGTCGGAATTGACTGTACCTGGTTTTGGTAGGCCTGTCATGCTTCTTCGTGGTGATTTGCCTCGTTCTCGTGGACTGGTGGTGTATGTTAGATCTGGTTTTGGTGCAGCTAGACAGAAGAGGTTTGAGTGTCAGTGTTGCGAAATGCAAATCATTAGAGTATGTGGTGAGAGAAATAATTTCTACCTTTTCAATCTATACCGCAATCCTGATATTGACGACCATATCTTTGACTGTTGCCTGACTTCAATGGCAGCAATTCAGTCGGCTGATACACGTGCATTGTGTGTATATATGGGTGACTTAAATGTTCACCATGCTGAATGGTTGGGATCTGCCATTACCACTCGCCATGGAATTGCTGCCCTTGACTTTTGCTCTGTGTCCAATTGTGAGCAACTGGTTATTGGTCCTACACATGTAGCTGGTGGCACCCTGGATTTAGTACTCACTGATGCTCCAGAGATTGTGCAAACAACTGTTACTGCTCCTATTGGGAACTCTGATCACTCATCCCTAACCATCAAAATTAATCTTTCGCAGCCTGTACCTAATTTTTGTATCAGGAAGGAGATCTACTTAAAACAGTGGTTCCCAACCTTTTTTCTGTAATTTCCCCCTGCACCTAATTCAACCATCCAGATTTCCCCCTTCATACCATCTCCCGGGCGTTACATAATTACTGATAATTTCCAGAATTTTAATTCCAGACTAGAATTTCCCCCCTGAAACATCCAAATTTCCCCCCTGGGGGAAATTTCCCCCCGGTTGGGAACCACTGACTTAAAACATCGTATTAATTGGGATGCAGTTGATCATGCGCTCAAAGCACTTCCTTGGCATTCCATATTTCGTGAGAATAACCCTATCGATTGTCTTAAGGAACACTTAACGAGTGTTATTACGCGCTTTGTTCCAACCAAGGTAATTAGAATCCGAAATAATGATAAAGCATGGTTTAATGATGAATGTAGAAGAGCTTTTGATTTGAAACAGGGCGCTTATAGAAGATGGACGAGGGAACGTAATCAGGCTAATTATGATGAGTTTACTCAATGTCAGAGGGATGCTAATATGATATACGATGAGGCCCAACGTCAGCATAATGACCAGATTAGGAACACCTTGATGAACGCAGAAAATTCTCATAAATGGTGGTCCACTCTAAAATCAGCTGTCTTTGGTACAGAGCCTTCTCTTCCCCCACTCATCGGTAATGGGGGTGGTCTTGTTTGTGATCCTGCTGGTAAGGCTTCTCTGCTTGCTGATCATTTTGATAGTAAACAATTAAGAGCCACAATTTTTCTGCCTTCTACATGTCATCCTCAGCCTCGCCTGACTTCCTTTGCTTTCAGATCAGGGGAAGTGAAAAAGCTTCTATTAGACTTGGACCCTTATGGTGGCACTGATCCTTTAGGTATGTTTCCATTGTTCTTCAAGAGAACGGCTGATGTTCTTGCTCCTCGCATAAGTGTCCTGTTCCGTAAACTTTTGCGGATGGGTAATTTTCCTGCATGTTGGAGGGTTGCCAATGTTACTCCCATTCCCAAGGGTCCTCTTTCCTCAGTGGCATCGAACTATAGACCAATCTCCATTACATCTGTTCTTTCTAAGGTATTTGAGAAGTTAATTTCTGTACGTTTAAGCCGTTTTCTTGAACATGAGAGGATGCTGCCCCCTACCCAGTTTGCATATAGGAAGGGTCTGGGTACTTGTGATGCACTCTTGTGTATATCACATAAGTTACAGCTTGCATTTGATTTGGGCAAAGAGGCTCGATTAGTTCAACTTGACTTTTCAGCTGCTTTTGACAGGGTAAGCCACTCTGGTATTTTATTTAGGCTATGTTCACTTGGTATAGGTGGTCCTCTCCTGTCGGTGCTGAGTGTTTTTCTTACTGATAGGACTCAATATGTCGTGGTTGATGGAGTCCGTAGTCACTGTGTGAATGTGGTTTCTGGGGTCCCTCAGGGTAGTGTCTTAGGCCCTTTACTTTTCCTTATTTATACCTCGGAACTCTTTAATATTGTGCAAGGTGACCTGTTTGGTTATGCAGATGACTCTACCCTCATATCAGTTATAGATTCCCCAGCTGATAGGGTGGATGTAGCTCAATCCTTGAATAGGGACTTAGTAGTAATTAATGACTGGTGTACAAAATGGGGTATGAAATTGAATGCCAAAAAAACTAAGACTATGAGTATTTCAAGGTCACGTACAGCTTTTCCCCGATCACCACCCTTAACACTCGACAACGTAATTTTACAGGACTCCACATATTTGAATATTTTGGGTGTCACTCTAGACTCTAAGCTCACTTTTGAGAAGCATGTTCGCTCCATTTCAGGATCCGTGTCCCAGAAGTTGGGTATCATGAGGAAAGCATGGAAAGTGTTCCACAACTATGAATTGTTGACAAGGTGCTTTTTTCATTTGTGTTGCCGGTCTTGGAGTATTGCTCTCCTGTTTGGTACTCTGCAGCTGATTCTCACTTGAGATTATTGGACAGGCTTGTTGCTAGTGCTGGGTTCCAGGCAGGTGGTCGCATTGATTGCAACTTATGGTATCGGCGTACAGTTGCTGCACTATGCATGCTCTACAAAATCCATGACAAATCCTCTACATCCCATGAACTCACTCTTGCCACGTAAATACGTGCCTGTGCGCAACACCCGTGGAGCACTTGCGTCTCATCACCTTTCATTTGAGCTACCTCGTTGTAGGACCTCACAATTTCAGCGTTCATTTGTTCCCAAGACTGCTGCATCCTGGAACAGTCTTGATGAATGTGTTTTTAATGGCATTAGTCTGCAATCTTTTAAGGTTTCTGCAAATAGATTTTTACTAGAATATTTTTTTTTCTTTTTTTTTCTTTTTTTTCTTTTTTTTCTATATATATATATATCTTTTTATCTTACTGTTTTTAGTTCCACTAATGTATCATATACATGCTTTGGGGATTTTTATTGGCATGACTATTTTAAATTACTTCTTTCCGGTTTGCATCATGGGGTTGGGGTCCTTTGGATTGATGGGATGTCTGTTTCATCCTCTCCCAGCCCTGTGGTGTCGATCTGTTCAATAATAATAATTTATATATATATATATATATATATATATATATATATATATATATATATATATATATATATATATTTATCTATCAATATCTATCTCTATCTATCTATCTATCTATCTATCTCTACCTATCTCTATCTATCTATCTATCTCTATCTATCTATCTTTATCTATCTATCTATCTGTATCTATCTATCAATCTCTATCTGTATCTCTATCTATATTTCTATCTATATCTATCTCTATCTCTATCTCTATATCTATTCCTATTTATCTATCTCTCTATCTATCTATCACTCTATCTATCTCTCTATCTCTGTGGTTTGACTCCTCCAAAGAGAGAGAGAGAGAGAGAGAGAGAGAGAGAGAGTGTGTAGAAAGGGTTGAGAGAGCATCTATCTCTATCTATCTAACTATTTATCTATCTATCTATCTATCTATCTATCTCTATATATCTTTCTATATTTATATATCTTTCTGTATCTATATATCTTTCTATCTATCTATCTATCTATGTCTATCTATCTATCTATCTATCTATCTATATATATATATATATATATATATATATATATATGTATATATATATTACTAGCAGGGATACCCGACGTTGTCCGGGGATTTATCTATCTATATCTATATATTTATATCTATATCTATCTATCTATCTATATCTATCTATCTATCTACAGTATATCTATATCTATCTATATCTATCTATCTATCTATCTACATCTATCTATCTATCTATCTATATTTATATATTTTTTTTTTTTTTTTTTTTTTTTATTAACAAAGATGAGGACAAAGGCCACAGGCCCGCTTACCGTCCTCATCTACATAGTACAGTGAGAGAGTGGTCCAAAATCATGTCCAATTTCGTTCGAGATGCCCTGACACATTGCGTTTGAAGGTACATAAGTCGTAGTAAGGTGGAAAGATGGATGAAGGTAGAGTGTTCCAGAGTTGACCAGTTGTGTATATGAAAGACTGAGAGTACCGGTTAACTCTTGCATGAGGGAGTTGGACAGAAAAGGGGTGAGAACGAGAGGCTTGACGAGTGTTGCATGTTCTCCTGAGGGGAGGAAGCATACATTGAGAGAGTTCAGAAGAGCAATGTCCAGTGTAATAGCGATAGAAGAGAGAAAGTGATGCAACACTGCGGCGAAGAGAGAGAGGTTGTAGTGAATCAGTAAGAGGAGGAGAGTTGATGAGACGAAAGGCCTTTGATTCCACCTTGTCCAGTAGTGTTGTGAAGGTTGATCCCCCCCACACATGAGAGCCATACTCCATACAGGGGCGGATGAGACCCCTGTACAGAGACAGTAACTGCGTGGGGGTGAAGTATTCACGGAATCTGCGCAGCACACCTAACTTCTTTGAGGCGATTTTAGTAAGAGAGAAAATGTGATCTCTCCAGGAGAGATTATGAGAGAAAGAGACTCCAAGAATATTAAGAGAAGAGGAAAGGTCAAGTTGTGTATCGTTAAAGGAGAGGGGATAGACATCAGGAAGATTAGTACGAGTTGAAAGATGAAGGAACTGTGTTTTTGAGGCATTGAAATCAACAAGGTTCTCTCTGCCCCAGTTAGAGATGAGGGAAAGATCAGAAGTCAGGCGTGCTACTGCATCATCACGTGATGTGGAGAGGTGCTGCTGGGATGGACGGTTGTCAAAATGAGTGGAGTAGTGTAGGGTGGAATCATCAGCATAGGAGTGGATAGGGGAAGAGGTACAGTTAAGAAGGTCATTAATGAACAAAAGAAAGAGGGTGGGTGATAGAACAGAACCCTGAGGAACACCACTATTGATAGTCTTGGAAGAAGAACAGTGACCGTCTACAACAGCAGCTATAGAACGGTCAGAAAGGAAATCAGAGATAAAGGTGCAGAGAGAGTGTGTACCCTAGTGTGTGTTGTTTACGATAGGGGGGGGGGGGGGGTGCGGGAGTAGGGGGAAAGACTTGGGGGGGTTTAGAGGGGTGCGGGAATATGGGGCATGCTTGGGGTGTGTGGTGGTAGGGGACAGGCTTTTTACCCCTCCCAGCCTGTCCCATATTCCAGCACCCCCCAAACCCCCCCACCCCAAAGCCTGTCCTCTATTCTCGCATATATAATTTATCTCTCACACACAGTCTCTCTCTCTCTCTCTCCAATGTAACACAGGAATAGGACAGGTTCACCACTACCACCACTACATCAACCACTACCACCTCCACTACTACCACCACCACCTATTCCAGCACCCCCCAAACCCCCCACCCCAAGCCTTACATTACCTAGTATATGTGTGTGTTTGTGTGTGTGTGTACGGTAGGGATGTGTGTGTTTGTATGTCAGTGTGTGTGTGTGTGTGTGTGTTTGTATGTCTGTCTGTGTGTGTGTGTGTGTGTGTGTGTACGGTGTGTGTGTTTACGGTGTGTGTGTGTATGTACTGTATGTGTGTGTGTACCCTAGTGTGTGTTCTTACGATAGGGGTGGGTGGGGGATGCGGGAGTAGGGGGACAGGCTTGGGGGGGTTTAGAGGGGTGCGGGAATATGGGGCATGCTTGGGGCGACAGGCTTTTTACCCCCCCCCCCAGCCTGTCCCCTATTCCTGCACCCACCAACCCCCCCCACCCCAAGCCTGTCCCCTATTCCCGCATATATAGTTTATCTCTCTCACATACAGTCTCTCTCTCTCTCTCTCTCTCTCTCTCTCTCTCTCTCTCTCTCTCTCTCTCTCTCTCTCTCTCACACAATCGATATATATTTCTCTCTCACACACAGTCTCTCTCTCTCTATCTCTCTCTCTCACAGTATAGCTATCTATCTCTACCTCTCACACACACTATATCTATTTTTCACTCTTTCTCTCTCTCTCTCTCTCTCTCTCTCTCTCTCTCTCTCTCTCTCTCTCTCTCTCTCTCTCTCTCTCTGTGACCATTCTTAGGTGCCTAAAGGCTCGACTGCTCTTTGGTGAGAGAGCTTTCATGCCTTGCTGGTTGCCAGGCCAGTAAAAGATCTCGGATTAAATCGTGGGCATTTAGCTTTACTATTTGCTTTAAGTTTGGCCGCGGATGGACGATTAGTAGGGATTAGTAGGAAAACGATACACTTCAAGCACCCCTGTCGAAAAATCAGACCCCCATTTATTTGGGACTCTTGTGCTGCTCAGTTGGGAGCTGCAGCACGATTGGGTCCGTCCGGCCCAGGGGAGACCTTAGGGTTGGTGTGCTTGGCTCATAAGGGTTTCTGTTGGCTGAACGACCGAAAACCTTCTGGAAGTAGGCGGATGAGACTTATGCGAGACTAAATCACATTACCCTTTCTTTTATATTATTGGTCTTATATTGAATTAGAGCGAGATGACTGGTCCATCAGCAAGAAAATTTACATGTTCTACATGCAAGGTGTACCGCTGGTGTGAGGACTTCAGCGGGAGGAGTGCGAGTGACCTAGACCCCTCAAGTGTCTGCGACTTTTGCAAACTCGAGGAGAGGTTGATGGAGCACATGGCACTGCTCACGAAGGAGAACAACTCCCTAAAGGAGAAAGTTCTCCTGATGGAGTCTAAGAGGTGTGACTGTCACGTGAGAGACGAGGCAGTCCAAGGAGCTTCTTCACCGGAGAGCTCCACCACGGTGGTGAAGAAGAAGAAGAAGAAGAACAAGAAGAAGAACAACAACATTGAAGAGAGAAAAGAGACTGCAGAAAAGCAAAATGGAAAAGAAACTGCAGAAAAGTGTGATGAAGAAGAGGAGGGGAATATAGAGAGGGGAGAAAAATACAAGAAGACAGTTGAGGAAGAAATTGAAAACAAGGCAACAGAGAAGGAAAAGAAAATGAAGAAGAAAAAGAAGACGAAGAAGAGGCAACCTGGAGGAAGTGACAAGCCCGGCAGGAATTCAAAACACTCTCGGGTTCCTCACAAGGCATCTCGTGCTCCTACCAAGGAGAAACCTGTGGATATACACATTGTAGGTGATTCCCAGGCACGAGGGCTGCAACCCCTAATGGCAGCTCGCCTTCACACTTCTGTGAAGGTGAATTGTCTACCAGGTTGTGGCAATGCTGACCTCCGAAAGGAAGCTGAGAGGATCCAAACGTCCAGATCTGCTGTCATTGCACTCATGGTGAGTGGTAATGACATCTACCTGAGAAATGGTAGAGTAGGCATGACTGAAGGAGTCCTCTCGGATGTGCTCGGTGCAGTAGACGACTGTGGGTTAAAAACCCGCAGAAGGGTAGTTGTTGGCGTGCTCCCAAGGAGAGGCCCTTCAGGGACTGCTCTGTCAAAGAACATTGCAGTAAATCAGCGCCTGGCTGATTTGTGTACTGCTGAGGGGGTGTTCTTTGTGGACCCCTACACCTCATTCTTTGGTAGAGACGATCTCTACCAGAGGGATGGCACACATCTCTCACCAAAGGGGAAGAAAGTCCTTTCCAAACTAATGGAAGACACCGTCCGACGATGTCTCAGGAGCACTCGACCGAGTGTGGAGGAGAGCCCTCGACGCTATGCTAGAGTGACCCCAGAGAAGACATTCGCCGAGATCCTGAAGAAGGATATCCCCAGCACTACCAAGACAGCAACCAAACCGGGAAACGGAGGAGAATAGGGAGCCCTGCAGTTGGGGGTTCCCTAAAGGTTCTATTGTTCAACGCCAGGTCCATCCGAAACAAGTTTTTGGAACTGCGGGCCCTCGTTGCGACAGAGGAACCTGAGATGGTGGCCATAACGGAGTCATGGTTGAGAACCTCAGACAGAGATCTTGAAGGGGAATTCATGATTCCAGGCTACCAACTCTTCCACAAAGATAGAGAAAACAGAGGGGGTGGTGGTGTGCTGTTGTATGTAAAGAACTCCATCAAATCGATGACCTGCAACATCACATCGAACCACGAGCTCCTTGGAGTTGACCTAGAAATAGGCACTGCAAAATACCGAACCCTGCTGCTTTATAGACCCCCTGGACAACTCAGTGAGATGGACAGGGACCTATACCAGTTGCTGGGTGAACTAGTGGACGGCAGGGTGTGCATCCTTATGGGGGACTTCAACACACATGTTGACTGGGAAACCAGAGAGCCCTCTGCTGAGAACACACCACTCTTGGAGTTTGTAAATGATGAATTCCTCACTCAGTGGGTAAGGGAGCCAACAAGAGGTGATAACATACTCGACTTGGTCCTCACCTCTGAGGATGACATCATTCAAGACCTCTCTGTAAATGAAGAAATAGGTGGAAGCGACCACAAGCTTATAAGATTTTTAGCTAAAGTCCCTAATATGGAGATCGTGACCCCGGTGCATAGAAAATTAGACATGGGGAGAGCGAACTTTGCAGGTCTTCGTGAAGGCGTTGCTGAAATGGAACTAGAGGAGGGAGAGAGTGCTGATGATCTGTGGAGGTCATTCTTGTCTTCCTTCATGGAGCTTCAGTCGTGCTTTATTCCTCTGAAGGGAACAGGTCAGAAGTTCATTCAACCGAAGTGGTTTAATCGGGAAATCCGTAACCTACTAAGGGAGAGGAGAACAGCATACCGTCGAGCGAAGACATCTGGGGACTTTGACGATCATAGAAGACTGAATCGAAATGTGAAGTCCAAAATAAGGGTGGCTAAGCGTGCTGAGGAGGTCCGTGTGGCTAGACTCTGCAAAGAGAACCCCAAGGAGTTTTTCAGTTATGTGAATGGCCGTAAACCAATCCGACGCAGGATCGGTCCCTTGGTGAATGAGATGGAGCATTGATGCACTCTGATGCAGAAAATGCTAACCTCTTAAATGAATACTTCTCTTCAGTGTTCTCTGAGGAGAGTGGTCTCATTCCCGAACCTTTGGACTTATCCAGTGAGAAGTTGGAGTCAATGGTCTTCACCCGAGAAGAAATTGAGAGAAAATTAATCGAATTAAAGGCAAACAAGTCCCCCGGTCCGGATAGGTTCTTACCTAGAGTGTTGAAAGAAGTGCATGGTGAAGTATCACGGCACCTGTGTACGGTCTTCAACAGGGTATTTCAGACTGGATGCATTCCTAGAGACTGGCGTGAGGCAGAGGTGACTCCTATCTTCAAGAAGGGAGATGCTAGCCAACCGTCAAACTACAGACCCATCAGTTTAACCTCGATAGTCTGTAAACTCATGGAAAGCATCATGGTGGACAAAATAACGCAACACTTAGAATCAAATTTGCTACTGAGGGGTTCCCAGCATGGGTTGCGGCAGCACCGGTCATGCCTCACAAATCTGGTGGAATTCTTCCATTTTGTTTTCAGTGAGCATGATCAGGATAAAGCGGTCGATGTTGTCTACTTAGACTTTCAGAAAGCCTTTGATAAGGTACCCCACCGCCGCCTCCTTCGGAAAGTGCGTGCACTGGGCATAGACGGAAATGTGGCAAATTGGATAGAAAACTGGCTAAGTGACAGACGGCAGCGGGTAGTAGTGAATGGACAGGCTTCGGAGTGGGTTCCCGTTACTAGCGGTGTTCCCCAAGGTTCTGTTCTGGGACCACTACTGTTTATCATCTATGTTAATGATATGGATGGTGACATGGTTGCCAAGATTTCCAAATTCGCCGATGATACTAAGCTTGGTATGAATGTCGCGAAAGAAGGAAATACTACCCGCTTACAAGAAGATCTTAGGAAGATCGGGGAGTGGTCTGACACGTGGCAAATGCCATTTAACGTGAACAAATGCAAAGTTATGCATATAGGCCACAGAAACCCTCGAACAGAGTATATCCTTAAGGGCAATGCTCTCGTAAGCACTGATACTGAGAAAGACTTGGGTGTAACTATCACTAGCGACCTCAAGTTCTCAAAGCAGTGTATTGAGGCAGAGAAGAAAGCCCAAAGGATGTTAGGGTACATAAAGCGACAGTTTGGATACCGGAACAAGGAGATAGTACTTTGTCTGTACAATTCCCTTGTCCGACCGCACCTGGAGTATGCAGTCCAGTTTTGGAGTCCTTCTTACCGAAAGGATATTACGAGATTGGAACGAGTGCAAGCCAGGGCAACCAAACTTATACCCTCTCTTAGACACAAGAGCTATGAAGATCGGTTGGTAGAACTCAACCTGTTCTCTTTGGAAACTCGGAGACTGCGTGGTCAGCTTATCGAAGTGTTTAAAATACTACGAGGCTTTGACAATGTAGACTACAGGGACATTTTCCAACTCAGTGAGGGCACAACCAGGAATCATGGCTACAAACTTGAACTGAAGCGATACAACCGTGATCGGTGTGGTAAATTCTTTACATACAGCATCTGCGGTACTTGGAACGAGCTTCCTGCTGATGTAGTCAACAGCAACTCTGTGGATCAGTTCAAGTCCAGATTAGACAAAGTCTTAAACCACCGTCTAGGTGTTTAAGCCGTTGTGTGAGTGTTCCTTGATGGTTTCACATGACACATTCGAGGACGGTCACATACTTGCACAACTAAACCCACAGGTACCCTCTTTGTATGGATCGTAAGGTCTTCTAGGGTACTTCTTTTCCTTGGAACTCTCTCTCTCTCTCTCTCTCTCTCTCTCTCTCTCTCTCTCTCTCTCTCTTCTACTTTGCTATCCTTACCTACGACTATCACTGGGGAGATATTCATTCTCTACCAGTAACCTTCTAATCAGATCACCCCGTGTGGACCGTAAGGTCTGTGTGGTCTGTGATTCTATGTAACTCTCTCTCTCTCTCTCTCTCTCTCTCTCTCTCTCTCTCTCTCTCTCTCTCTCTCTCTCTCTCTAACGAATCTATTAGACTTTTTAAATGACATTTTTAACGAATATGATAAGAGTAAAGCAGTAGACATAATTTATCTAGATTTCCAAAAAGCCTTTGACAAAGTTCCCATAAACGTTTAATAAGTAAATTAAAATCTCACAGAATCCAAGGCGACACAGTAAGATGGATAGAGAACTGGCTAAGAAACCGTAAACAACGTGTGGTAATAAATGGAAAATCATCTAATTGGACTGGCGTTACGAGCGGGGTGCCACAAGGGTCAGTTTTAGGCCCAATCCTATTCCTAGTTTACATAAACGACATAGATGAAGGTCTCTCATGCATAATATCGAAGTTTGCCGATGACACTAAAATTGCAAATACAGTACTCACTAACGCACAAACTAAAGAAATGCAAGATAACCTCGATAAATTGTCGAATTGGGCGAAAACTTGGCAAATGTCCTTCAATGCAGATAAATGTAAAGTACTCCATATCGGACATCGTAACGTAACTGCAAACTACTCGTTAAATGGTAATCAAATTAAAAGCGTGGATCAAGAGACAGACTTAGGGGTCACAATATCATGTAACCTAAAACCCAGTCAGCAATGTACGGAAGTAATTAAGAAAGCAAATAAAACTATCGGCTTTATTGGCAGAGCATTCGAGTATAAGTCCAAAGATACAATCCTCACTTTGTATAATTCCTTGGTCCGTCCCCTTATGGAATATTGTGTCCAAGCCTGGTGCCCGTACTACCAGAAAGATATAGTAAAATTGGAACGAGTCAACGTAGAGTTACTAAAATGATACCAAGTCTACGAAACCAAAACGTATGAAGAGCGGCTAAATGAATTGAATCTATTCCCACTAGCACAACGTAGATTGAGAGGCGACTTAATCCAGGTATTCAAAATAATCAAAGGCATAGACAATATGGGACTGCAACAAATATTTCAATATCGATCAATCAAACTACACGAGAGGTAATGGCTGTAAAATCATAGGTAAATCTTTTAACTCACACGAATCCAAGAATTTCTTTTTAACCGAGTCGTCAACTTATGGAATGGGCTTCCCCGTAACGTAATAGAATGTAACACAGTAGACAGCTTCAAACGTCGCCTTGATAAACACCTTGCATCTAATCCCCGACTTTCGATGTTTACTAATGAATAATTTTTTGCCCATTACAGCCAAATTTCAACTACTTTCTATCTTTCCTATAAAATTCCTTGTGGAGATTTCTCTACCAACTCCACAAGGTTCTGACTCCTGACTTTATTTCCAGTACGGCTCAGGCCGGAGGGATTGGAGAGGTGGGGAGAGAGCCTTCTACTTTGCTATCCTTACCTACGACTATCACTGGGGAGAATTCATTCTCTACCAGTAACCTTCTAATCAGATCACCCC
>JAWZYT010003645.1:40000-78129 GCA_034508575.1 Petrolisthes manimaculis | reverse complement strand
CATAAAAAGTTGTGAAATTCGTCGGGCATCACCACAGCTTTCATAAATAATATTCACTCAGGTGTTGTTTGAGAGAGAGAGAGAGAGAGAGAGGAGAGAGAGAGAGAGAGAGAGAGAGAGAGAGAGAGGAGAGAGAGAGAGAGAGAGAGAGAGAGAGAGAGAGAGAGAGAGAGAGAGAGAGAGAGAGAGAGAGTTATTTATGAGGTATGAGTCGAACGTGCACAAAAGGGTTAATATGATGTACAGTATAATATTATGTGACTTGCATGTGTGTTCACTGAGCAAGAGAGGATTATGACACACACATGCCAATCAACAAACCCAGTGAGCATTAAATAAGTATGACGTATTTATGAAGTACTCGTTCACAGGAGAATTGACGATGTAGAACAGTATTGGTTAATCTCCAGCAACCCACTGATTCCTCCACATTATTCCAAGCGACAGGCCACCATTATTTTTAGTTAATCTGGTCCTGTTTCCTGGCATCCTACTTTAGTTTAGAGGAATCAAAGCACTCTACCTAAAGTTTACTATTCCCTTAATCTATCCCTCCCTATTTACTAATGTTTGAGAGAAAATCAGTGTGAGTTGTATGGTAGTTCCCCCGTCACACCGCCAGAGGGAGGGACAAAGGCCGCCTGCTGTCCAAGTGCTGACTCTCCCTCCCGACTGTGTTCATCTCGACTTCATTAGTAGTCAAGAGCCCCGAGCGGCAGGACAGAGGCTTCCATTCACTTCACTTGATCAAAAATGGTGCCGGAAACGTTTCAGCATTTACTGTGTCCCTTCCCTCTATAGATAGCTTAGCTTAGGATGAGGCCTGTGTGGACGTTTATATCTGCATATCCGTATCTGGTTGTACATTAATGCATTCGTAGTCAGATGCTATAAGATTTGTCCTCTGAAATACGAGTATTAGAAGTTCCGGGCAAAACAATACACAGATGCAGGTCTTCGCTCTAGATCACATTTCGTTGTTTCAAATGACGGGTGCAACACAATGCCATTTTAGGTAATAGTGTGATTCGCCCACAACGACTACGACAAGAGAGCTGCCCCAAAATTCCGGTAGATCATAAAACTACTCCAACTTGGAATGAAACAGCGGCGTCCGGCACCTTACCAAGGGGACGTGATGGTGTTTATAGTCAGGGAGGCCAGAAGAACACATCACAAAATAATCCTGTCACATAAACAGGGAAACTAGAGCCAGTTGCATTAGAACACCAGAATCAAGAATACACACACACACACACACACACACACACACACACACACACACACACACACACACACACACACACACACACACACACACACACACACACACACACACACACACACACACACACACACACACACACACACACACACACACACAACTAGGTGCACGGGTTGCCAGGAGGACCCATCACAAAATAATGCAGTCAGATAAATAGGTAATCCAGAGCCAATTGCATCAAGACCCCAAAACCTAGAATACACACACAGCTACTAGATGTATGAATATTATGAGCACGGCACAGCTGATCATATAATGTAGAAGATGTGTCAGAATTGAAGATTTGTAGTTGTATTAATCTGTACGCCAAAACCTGACACCTCGGGACGCCAGAACAGATATAAACGTGCCAGAGGAATAGGGATGTCACCACAATCAACTACACGAAGGTCCGTCTCACTGAGGTGGACGGCTCATGAGTACATTATTCTTGGATTGTACAGTGATTGATTTCCGTTCTTAGCATTTATTTATATCTTCAGAAGGATGACACTATTAGATTTCATGAATTACTGTTACCCTTGCCAAACGAATCTAACTTAAGAGGGTTATACGCTTTGGGTAAATCTGGAACTACTGATTCCTCCAAACTATTCCAAGCCAAAGACCACCATTATATTTGTATATCTGGCCCAGTTTCCTGGCATACTTTGGAGGAATCAAGACGCTCTAATGTGCCATAAGAGTATTACCCTCTTAAGATAAAGTGACCAATCTATTTACAGCAGTTTAACCAAATCTAATCTAGCTTAAAGCCTTAAAAACCTGACGTTCCCATCCTTGCTTAATCTTAGTCTAACCCAAACCAACACAACCTTACCTGACCTGATTTAGTCCAACCTACTTTAATTAAGTGATGTAGGTTAACTAAAAAAAGGTTCCCAAACAAAAATCATGAGGGGAAGGACAGGAAAAGGAGGGTGAGAGAAAAGGGGGAGACTGGAGAAGAGGGAAGGAGGGCAAGAGGGAGATAGGTAGGGATGGAAGAGATGGGGGAGAATAAAAAGGGAAAGAGGTAGGGAGGAAAGGGGGAAGAGATAGGTTAGGTGATAGAGAAAGCTGGAGTAAAAGGGACATAGGGAGGGAGGAAGGAAGGTTTAGATGGGAAAAGTAGATGAAGATAAGGAGGGAGAGATGTGAAGGAATGAAGGAAAGAAAGGGAAGGAGGATAAACTGGAAATGAGAGAAGAGAGAGGGAGGGAAATAGGCAGTGCTGGAGGAGGAGAGGGAGGGAGGGAGGGAGGGAGGGATATGGAGTAGACCCTATTGAGATGGCTGACAGGGAAAGAAGAAGGAGAGACGCAGGGGTTGTTAAGAAGAACAAGAACAAGAAAAAGAAATAAGAGAGAGAGAGAGAGAGAATAGAAGAACAGACTCACACGACGTATACATAAGTAGTGAAGGAAAGGCAACAAACAGGGTATTAACAATACAGGTGATAAATGAAGGTCAGCTGGTCAGATGTATGAAGGAGGAGTGTACAGGATGTGGAGTGAGGAGGGCATAGGACTGTGTAAAAGGATTAGAGGGAGCGGTCATACAGCTGAAGGGTAATGGGCAACTAAAGGATTCACTCTGTAGGGCCCATGGTGGTCACAAAGTCAAGTGACCACAACAGTTCAAGTCCTTTTTTTATGTATGTATGTACTGTATGTGTGTGTGTGTGTGTGTGTGTGTGTGTGTGTGTGTGTGTGTGTGTGTGTGTGTGTGTGTGTGTGTGTGTGTGACTAAGAGGGTCATAATGTCGGTGAAATGAAGGATATTTATTTCACCAAACAATCCAACAAAACAAACCACTGGGGTAATACCGAGTCAGTGTGTATTTTGTTGTACTTTGAAGGGAACTATATTTTTACCAATATATATGGTCCCTTGAATACACTCATACTCGGCATTAAATATATAAACATAACAACAATTCTTATTAATGGGATTGTACAAAGGTGGTAAATCTGGAGCAAATGATTCCCCCAAAGTATTCCAGGTAACATGGCATAAACTATTATATTTGTTAATTTAGTCCTTCTTCCTGGCATACTTTGGAGGACTCAATTCGCTCTAATGTACCCAAAGTATAATATATCCTACCCCGTTAAGGACCCTGTGATCGTGGATGAAAATTGGAGGCTTCTTTTTTAGATATTTTAGATATTTCTGTTACAATTAGGATGAGTAACCCATTTAAACCTTTGACAAGTTATTGCTTTAAAGTTATTCACAGACATACCTAAATTATGCTGCCATTTAGAAATAGTATATACCTGAAATTGAAATTATATCTAGCACATTGGCAATATTTTTATTTTTTTGTATATACTGAATTCATACACATGAATAAATACAAGAGCACTAAAACTAGATACAGATATTCGCGAGTGCTAAGAAAATATGTTCTCCCGTGAACCAATGCAAAAGTTGTGTTGTCGTCAGACGGAGAGAAGGGAGAGACAGGACGCATGGTACCAGCAACAGGCAAAAGGAATCCTTACTCAATATTTCTCGCTCATACTGACTTGGAAAAATTCACAGCTGGACAGAAATAAAAATGGGAAGTGTAGAGAATCGGGACACCATTTTTACGTTTTGTCATATTTTTAATTTTCCCTATATTCTCGAGCATTTGTTTTTTTTACTTTTTCTTCTTCTTTTTTGTTATCACTGCTAGGTCAGGCATGAAATAATAACTCAGTATATATATTATGTGCAAAGAAAAGGCAAACTTCAACACCACAAATTTCACATCATTATAGCAACATAATTTTATTTTATTATTGTTATTTTTTCGCTTAATATATAATTTTCTGCTGTAAATGGGTGTGTTCTCGTTCGAAAGGGTTCTGCAAAAAAAAAATGTCTTCGAATTTTTTTGTGAATGAAAAGGAGGTAATACTATTGTGGGTTAACGTTAACGAGGGGATGCCGAATCCTCCAAAAATAAATTACAAAACAGATCCGGATCCGGTCTACTGGGGAACACTGCCGTATAACATGACACAACATAGTGAATTCAACAGCCAGCCAATTCTTCCACACAACAGATTGCCCCTCAGGAGTGTCAAAACATTAGCTACAAAAAAAAATAAAAAATAAATAGAACCGAATACTTGAGAAGGGAAATCTATTGTCCACACATTTCTTTTAACTTTAAATGAATAATACACCAATTCTTCTTAGTAGTTACCAGCGTTGATACTTTGTTGATCATGACCCAGCTGAGATCCTTTTGAGTGTGTGTGTGTGTGTATGGAGGTGTGTATGGAGATGTGTGTGGGTGGTTAAAAAGGTGTATATGGAGAGAGGTGTGTGTATGTGTGTGTGTACAGAGGTGTATATGGAAAATTGTGTGTGTGTGTGTGTGTGTGTGTGTGTGTGTGTGTGTGTGTGTGTGTTTGTGTGTGTGTGTCTGTGTGTGTGTGTGTGTATGTATGTATGTGTGTGTGTACAGAGGTGTATATGGAGAGGTGTGTGTGTGTGTGTGTGTGTGTGTGTGTGTGTGTGTGTTGTAAATCCCTCTGCTCTCCCTCGTCTATTATTGGAATCCAACCACAGATTCCAGGACTATCGATGGGGAGCCTCTACTGGCAATACGTCTAGGCTCTGCTGCCTCATAAGTGTATACTCGGCGAAAGAGCACTGTTGCCAATTTAGCGATCATTTTTTTTTTTTTTTTTTTTTTTTTTACCAATTTCCAGATTAACTTTTTTTTTTTTTTTTACCAATTTCCAGTTTTGCTATTATTTTTTTTCCAATTTCCAGTTTAACTTTTTTTTTTTTTACCAATTTCTAGTTTAACTATTATTACCATTTGCCATATAACGTTGTTGTTTTTTTACCTGTTTTCAGTTAAACGGATTTTACCAGTTGTCAGTTAAAAGGTTTTAGACAGTTACCAACTTCACAATTGATTGCCAGTTTATTTGTTGATTTTTTAATGTCCGTTGTTTGTTTAATAATTTTACCAGTTATCAGTTTAACGGTTTTACTAACTGCCAGTTTATCGATTTTTATCAATTGACAGTCAATTATATTTTTTATCAATTGACAGGCAATTATATTTTTTATCAATTGATAGTCAATTATATTTTTTTACCAATTGCCAGTTTAATAGGTTTTACTATTTTTACAGTTCAACAATTTTTACCAGTTTCCAATTTGACGTTTTTTCCAATTTTCAGATTAAATGTTTTTCCAAATTTTTAGTTTAGCGGTTTTTTACCAATTGCATGTGTAACTGTTTCTACCAATTGCAGGTTTATCGTTTTTTTTTTTTTTTTTTTTTTTTTGCGAACTGCCAGTTTAAACAGTTATTCCCAATTTTCCAGTTTAACGGTTATTACCACTTTCCAGTTTAATGATCTTCATCTAAACGTTCACATAAATAATCTATCCCTATAAATAAATCAAACAATCAACAAACATTTACACACACTGTCATAGAAAATCGCTAAATTGTCAAGACTGGAATGAGATGAAGGGGAAGGAAGGAAGGAAGGAAGGTATGAGTGAGGTAAAGCAGCTTATGAACACGATTACTAATAATACTTACGGTAGGATGAGTCTTGTTGGTCCTTAGGCCTCACAACTCTCTCTATATATATCTCTCTTCTCCTGAAAATAGAGAAGATACCATAAATGACACACATATAAAGTTTAATTCATCGTAAGTATATTTTATTCGTAAATCTGACAACTCTCTCTTTCCTCAACCACCACCACCAACAAACAGCCTTTCATCTACGAGTACATTCTCCTGAAAGTAGAGAAGATGCCATAAAGGAAGGACACACATATAAAGTATAATCTCAACATATATCTGACAACACATCTGACACACATCTAAAGTATAAATCTTAACATACTGTATATCTGACAACTTTTTCATTCCACAACCACCAAGAACTTTTCATCAACACGCTCCTGAACTTAGAAAAGATAATATAAATGACACACATCTAAAATATATCTGACAACTCTCTCTTTCATCAACACGTTCCTGAACTTGAGAAGAAAATATAAAGGATACAAAATTACACATATGATAAAATTGATCTCATTATATACCTACACACATTAACATTGACACTGTGACTGACAATATTTTTAGGAATATATTGGTAACTAGTTGTGGTTGAATCAGATAGTGTATTAAATCACTGACGACTTTTTTAACCCAGACGAAAATTTCACAGGAGTACTTATTTCACTTCCTTCCTTTATCAGAGTAGGGTTAGGGAAGGGGATGGGGGGAGAGGAGAGTAGGGGGGAGGGACAGAGGAAGGAAAGTAGGGTAGACGTAAGGAGGACAACAGTAGGGTCGGGTAAAGGAGAAGAGGAAGAGCTAGGAGGAAAGTAGAAGGAGGAATGGGAAGAAGAGTAGAGAAGGAGGACTGGGAAGAAGAGTAGAGAAGGAGGAATGGGAAGGAGAGTAGGAGAAGAGGAAGAGAAAGGAGAAGAGTTGAGAGGAAAGTAGAAGGAGGAATAGGAAGAGAGTAGGGATCGGGAATGGGAAGGAGACAAGAGCTAGGAAGAGAGTAGGGATCAGGAATGGGAACGAGAGTAGAGAAGGAGGAAGGAGGAGGAGAGTAGAGTAATGGGGGGCTAACGTGGGGGGAGGGAGGGAGAGGGGGCAGGACAGTAGAGGATGAGTCATGGTAAGGGGGGTCTCGTGACTCACTCTGTCTGTCCTGTTTCTGACAAAGACACCCCTTTCCTCTCTTTTCCTCCTCTTGTTCTCTCTCCTTTTCTCTCCTTTCCTCCTCTTGTTATCTCTCCTTTCCGCTCTTTTCTTCTTCTTGTTCTCTCTTCATTCCTCTCCTTTTCTTTTCTCTCTCCATTCCTCTCCTTTCTTTTCTTCTTCTTTCCTCTTTTTGTTATCCCTCTTTTCCTTTCCTTTCCTCTTCTTGTTATCTCTCTTCCTCTTTTCCTCCTCTCGTTCTCTATCCCTTCTTCTCCACATATTTTCTCTCCTCTCAACTCCTCTTCATATTCTCTCTGCTCTCTCTTCCTCTCCTCTCTTCGTTCTCTCTCCTCATCTCTCCCTTTCTCCTCTTTTTGTACTCTCTCCTTTCCTCTCCCCTTCTCCTCTTTTAGTTATCTCTTCTCTCCCTTATTTTATCACCATTTGCTTTCTCCTGTGTTTCCTATTGCACTTTCATATCATCTTTCTTTTTCCTCTTGTCTTCTCTTCCGTCTTTCTTTCGTCTTTCTCGGCTTCTCATATTTTTCTTCTGTTCCTCATATTTCTTCCTTTTACTCTCCTCTCTCTTGTCTATTATCATCATTTTTCCTTTCCTCTCCCTTCTTTTTGTTTTCCTATTTTTATTTCTTCTTCTATTCCTTCTCCTTCTATTTCTTCTTCTCTATTCTTGCATTTTCTCATCTTCCTACTTTTATTCTTCCTCCTCCTTCTATTCCATCTCCGTCTTCTCCTCTTATGTTCCTTCTTCTCCCTTTTTCTTTCCTCTATTCCTTCTCCTTCCCTCTTTTTATTCTTTCTTCTCTCTTCTAGTTCCATTTTCTCTTCCTTCTTCTATTTCTTTCCCTTTTTTATATCCTACTTCATTCTTCTATTCCTTCTTCTCTCCTTCTATTCCTTCTCTTTCCTCTTTCTTTTCTTCTACTCCTTCTAATTCTTCACTTCCTCCTTCTCTTCCAACATTTAATTCCTCCCACATATCTTCATTCTCTTCCTCCTTCTCTTACTCCTCCATTCCCTTCTTCTCTTCCTCCTTCTCTTCCCACATATCATTCTCTTACTCCTTTATTCCCTTCTTCTCTTCCTACATTTTATATTCCCAGCATTTACTGTATCTCAATTCACTTCTTTCATCCATTCTTCACTGTCACTCTTCCACTCTTTCTTTTTTTTCATCCCCTCCTCCTCCTCCTCCTCCTCCTCTTCCTCTCTCCTTTCATCTGTCATTTTTTAGTTTCCTCGTTATACGTGTTACTGCTTTTCATCTCTCTTTGCCTTTCTCCTATTGCCTGCCTGCCACACTCTCTTCTTCCCTTCTCTTCTCCATTTTTACAATTTCGTTTTATTTATCTATATTTTTTTGGGTTTAGGTATTTTCTTTCGCAACTTCACTGTCTCTAACTTTATGTGCGTTTTCACTCCTCTCGAATTTTTCCCTTCTTCTTCTACTATTTTTTCTTTGTCATCCCTTCATTTCTCCCTTCCTCCTCCTTCCCTCCCTTCCTTCCCACTCACTCCTATTCCTCTTTTATGCACATTCGTCTTCTTCTTCTTCTTCCTTCTCCTCCCCTCTTTCCATCCTTTCTTTATTTATGCCTCTCCTTCTTTTCTTCTCTCGTCATTCCCCCTTTCATTCCCTGCTGCTCTCCCGTCTCGCCTCTTTCTCTGTCTTTTACACTCCCTGATTCCATTCTTCTCCCCGGGGTTCTCATCTCCTTCCCCCCTTCTTCTTTTTCATCCTACTCTTCTTATTCTTCTTTTCCTTTACTTCTTCTGCCTCCTCTTTCTGGTACCTTGTTCTTCTTCCTCCTCCTCCTCCTCCTTCTCTATTACATCTCCTCACCATGTTCCTTCACCCTCCTTCTGCTCCTTCTTTTTACTACCCCTCCCCACCTTGCTCCTTCCTCCTCCCTCCTCCAATTCCTCTTCCTCCTCCTCCTCCTTCTCTTCTTCCTCTTGCTTCACCCACACCCCTTCCCCCCACCATGTTCCTTCCTCCTCCCCCTCCTGCCCTCCCTCTCCTCGTCCTTCCCTCCTCCCTCTCAATGTATCCCACAAACTGAGCCATCATCCTTGGTCTCCTGCCCCTCACCCCCTCCATCCCTTTACACGTCCTCCATCCCCCACGCCCCCTCCATCCCCTCCATCCCCCTCACCCTCTCCATCCCCCACCCCATCCCCCACACCCCCTCTGTACTAACTGGCTGCATTTTTCCTCTTTGCTCCATAATGTATCGTCCTCTGGGAATATATATTATTGTGCTGGAAACCCTTTGAGTGTAAGCAGGAAACTTTATTGATGACATTTCCCCTACTCTCTCTCTTTCTCTCTATCTATATATATGTTTCTGAGGCAGTAGTAGTAGTAGTAGTAGTAGTAGTAGTAGTAGTAGTAGTAGTAGTAGTAGTAGTAGTAAGAGTTATGGACCCCTGACATGAAAAAGCAGTAGAGGTGAAATTTATAACTGTGATGTTGCCAGGAAATTTGAAGGTAAGAGAGTCCTTCAAGTATTGCCACGAAACACAACTTATATACAAGGAGTTTGTTTCATGGCATAGTCAGGAGGAATCAGGGGCCTAAAATTCTCGTCCACAATCACAGGGTCCTTAGAGAAACAGCAGCAGAGACAAAACGTGGTCAGGTCGTAGATTGTTTTACTCACTGTATACAGATTTCGGCCACCAAGCTCAACAAACATTATGTAAGAGAAATAATAATGAGGATATAACGATGATTGGTATACTCTGGCCCCCTCTAGAGAGTTTATAATAACATGGGGCCATCGTAGTGGTTATCGTCAGTCGTCTCCTCGTCCAAAACATTTCTTCCATACAGCCTGGATACCCCATGTTCAGGGCTGAGGCTGGTGTTTGTTTTTGTCCATGTCTCTTTTCTAGTTTTAAGAGGAAATAACATACTTTTGGTCCCTTTCAGTATGCTAGGAAACAAGACCATGGACAAAAAATAATGGTGGCGTGTTGCTTGGGATAGTTTGGAGGAATTAGTTGCTCCAGATTTACCCCCTCAATCGATACTCTAAACTTAATTATTTTTCTTTTTACAGTATTTTTCTGTATGCTGAAAAATAAAGTTGTGAGGAGTATTCTTAGTATATTTTTATTAATCTACATATATCTTTACTTTCTCTGTATTATAACCTACTGAAGGACATATTGTAGTAGAAAAAAGTGTTTATTTCTATATTTAGGGGAACTGGTCTGGTGATGGCATTGTGTAGGAAGTGTATCGGTGACGTCATACTTTTGTGTACAGTAAATAATATTGTAGTTTATTACTTATGTCATGCTGTAACGGAAGCTTAGTTTTGCTATTATTGCTACTGAACTGTTCAAAATGTAAAATGAAAATATAGAATAGAATTTAGCTACGGTACTGTACATTATCATAAGTCGTGGTGGAGGGCGAAGGCTATAAAGCTTAAGAAATGTGAGACGTTGGTAGGGTGAATAAACATGATTATTGGAACACTCGGTCAACTGGAAAGGAGGACTGGGAGGGGTAGGGGGGGAGGGGGGGAGGGGGGGGAGGTGCAGTGGAGCAGCTGGACTCAGTGAGCCAGTTGTCGTCACAGCTGGGGGAGTTCTGGCCGCTCATTGGTCCAACACTTTGTTGACACAAGTTCCCCAAACTTCTATGGCCCAATCAAATCGTGGGTTTTTTATAGACCTAAATCCGATTGGAGAGAAACATTGCTAACATTAGTCACTCGAACCCTTGAGAGGACCAATCAGTTCGCAGTTTCGTTCGAATTTCTGCAAGAGTTGAATAATATTCCTAGATTAGGCTGTCAAATGCAGGGGGAGCAGACTGGTAAAATATTGACGTAAGGAGCGTCTGACAGAATCCGGAAAAAAAACCCGTAAGGATGGTCTGACAGAACCCGGTAAGTATCCGTAGCCTGTTGGTGAGGGAGCTATAGGGAAGAAGGCCACTTGGCTAGGCATCATCCTGGCTCAGTCCATCTCGTCTAGGTAACAACAACAAATACTTCTCAGGATGAACACGGGCCATAAACACATTTTTATTCACTTAGCTTGCCATGAGGGAGCCGGACCTCTCCTCGGTGGCAAGCCCTTACGACCCAAGTTGACGTCTCGTCCGTGCCTTCAAGCGGTCGCTGGGGTGCCCACACACGGGTCTTCACGCAAATAAAAGCAATACGCAGGCACTAAAATGTATGACTGCGCGCGCACATTGTAGTCCACCTCCCCCCTCCCCCCCTTTTCAAGCCACGCCCACCAACACAACACAAGTCCGCCCACAGCAAGCAAGCACGGGTGAGTGACCAAGCTGCCAGCCGCCCGACCTTCCTTCCTTCCTTCCTTTCTCTATATAACATCTATCACACAAACAACACATTTTCCTTCATCCTCAGGTCAAACTAAGGATACCACCGACCTGCATACAGAGAGAACACCCGTGAACCAGTCAGGAATAATTTTGGCCAAGAAGAATAATGATAAACTAAGGATGAAGGAGAGAGACTGTAGGTACTATACTGTGATGCCCCCCTCCACCTCC
This sequence comes from Petrolisthes manimaculis, assembly GCA_034508575.1. Taxonomy (NCBI): domain Eukaryota; kingdom Metazoa; phylum Arthropoda; class Malacostraca; order Decapoda; family Porcellanidae; genus Petrolisthes; species Petrolisthes manimaculis. Next base: position 66,606 of record JAWZYT010003645.1, on the reverse strand, counting down.
ACCTCCCCCCCACCCCCCTGTTAACCCTCTCGGTCATTGCCCCCTTCACGCTTTACTGCCATGAAGGTGTGTTGTTATTATGATGGTGCAAGGCAATACGGCTCATAGATTCCACCTTTCTATCCCTTCCATACAATACGAGTTTGCTATTTTAGGACGCATTATTATTTTTTTTTATAGTAAAGGTGATGGATGCTGAGTCATTCTAATCACACCTACTGACTCGGCATAAATTTATATTCCTTTATATTCCCTGTAAAATATCACAGTTATATTACTACTGGATCAAGCCTGATAAATTTAACACTTTTCATTACTAACACTAAAAAAATACTTGACTGAAATGAAATAAACCCTCCTGACGTCCTGAGAGAGAGAGAGAGAGAGAGAGAGAGAGAGGGAGAGAGAGAGAGAGAAACTATATTCCCAAACTCACTTACTATTCTCTCGTCACTTACATACTTACTGTAACTCATATACAATGGGTTAAGTTTTAAGTCTTAGAGAACCAGACGAATACAATACCATAATATGCTTCCAAGAAGACTTAATAATCCCAGGGTATGTATGTACTATTTGCCACAACAATACATACACACGCTGTCTGTTGTTTTCGAGACTTTACAATATAGATAAATTATAACACTAGGCAAATACAACACAACATTATTACTATTATTAGTTTTGTTGTTTTGGTAATCACCGAGTCATGTGGTAGAACATTTATTACAGTGCTTCCTGAATAATGACCTCTCTTCCATACATAATTATAGTCTGTGTAAGAATTCCTATGGTCAATCTTACAACTACACTAACTAATGGTAAATAATGTAGTCCTTGCCCTTTTCCTCAGCAGTATCGTGACTTAATTAACCTTAATATTATAAACATCACTACAAACTCCAGGTAAGTAACTGTTCTTTGGTTTAATATACTACGAATTATCCAAACAAATACACATATACAGGGAGAATGTAAGAGCTCAAGGTAATCAGTTGTTATGGCATAATTTTGGTTACTATTGTCTCCAAACAATGGCACAGAACAAGTACAGTAATCTCTCATTTTGCACTGTTGTTTTTTTTATACCGTTTCCTATAATTATATCAGTGACCAGTAAACCCTCATTGTACACTGTGGTTATGGTACATACGGTACATGAAGGGTTTACAGTACAAAGATTCATTACAAACAGTACATTACACACCCACAACACCAGTGGTAAACGTGGGATTACTGTACAGTCTTCATATAAGGAGGTTGAAGTAATCTGTAGACCTCCAAGACCTTTACATGATATTTTTTTTTTTACTATAAGCCAATTCTTCCTTCGAGTTTGAGATCCAGGGGTTTATTAAAAATAATATATATATATCGTATGGAATTAATATCAATGCGATTTGAAAGACAACTACATTGTTAAGGAAATAGTCTTGTTGAAATTTTTTAAGACTTATGATTCCTCCTAAATATGCCAGAAAACAGCCGCCCTCAATGATACTAATAGGAAATCTGTTACGTTGCATAGTTTGGAGGAATCAGAGTCCGTCCAGTTCACCAATACAAGATTCTCCCGCTGCGAGGATAATACTGAATACTGACATTTCCTGCCGAGATTATTTGGCGATAGCGCAAAGTCACAGCGCTGATAATATCCAAATCTTATATACATACAATATGATGGACAAATCTGACCTTATACACACCCACGGATGACCAAATACCCAGGAAACCAGAGGAAAGTAAAGGAAACAACTTATCACTCCTATAAACAGTACATATACATCAGGTTTTCACTGTGTTGTATTTTTAGTCTCACCCCGGCCACTGCCACCCGCGCCTCCCGACTCTCATCACCGCCTCCCACATTCACTATGATATATCACTCTCGTTATTAGTCCCATAAATATTGCTTAATGGCTATTGGTGCCAAAATTCTAGCTTGGTTTGAAAAAGAGTGAGATGCTAACTCTTTGTCATTATTATTTGTATTATTATTTACACTCTTACAGCGTTTAAAAACAGGTTACAACATTTGATAGGTAGATTTGATTGGTACAGTACTGACTACAATATAGACCTAACCTTAGGGAATAGTGACAAGTTGTGTGATTGTCAAAGGTTAAATAATAATTATATGATACAATTTGTAATGTACTCGTTTTATTTGCCAAGGTAGGATTATTTTTTTCATATTTCTAACACCGAATGTCTGTATTTTATTTCGTATCTCTACATGATGTAAACGAAATTGAAACGTGATTTAGGGATACATAATGCACACATAATTTGCCATATGCATTTGAAATCGGATGCACTCGGCTAAAGCCAGTAAATTTTGTAATGACTGCATCATTTAACCGTAATTTCCGGGGAGTCATGAACGTTATGAAGCGTACAGTCGACAACATAAATACACAATAGATCAGTCCCACATTAGTAATAAAGCAAATAAATGTAACACGTAAATATTGTATTCTAATTTAATTTCCGTCCATTTGATAACTATAAATACCACGTGCATGTGTCCAATCCTCATAATGTAAAAGTGTTGCAGTAAAATTATCAAGCGTTTTAATGTATAGGTTGAATTAAAGTGAAGTTTTCCATGTGACTGTACTGTATATTATTGGTAGTGGTGGTGGTGGTGGTGGGTATTGTGCTTATTTAATTTCTTTTGATTCCTCTATGCACTACTAACTGTACGGTATTCCCTTCACTTCACTTCACTTCCCACACACACACAATAAAAAATAAACAACACCCCTCCCACTGTCACTAACATTTCACTCCCACACACAATCAAAAAAAGAAAAAAAGAAAAAACAACTACTCCTCACATTTATATTCCACTGGCACTGACACACTAACACTCCTCTCACACTCCCAAACTAATATTCCATTCACACTCTCACACTAACACTCACACTCACACTCACCCTAACACTCCCAAAATAATATTCCATTCACACTCTCACACACTAATAATCCACTCACTCACTCACTCACTCACACTTTCAACACCAATATTTCCCTCATAGTAAGTAAAGTTTCTCTGCCATTAACACTCTCTCTCTCTTTCTCTTCACACAGTTACAGAAGGTTGTTGAATTAAATAATGATTATACGGTACTAAGACTTGCCATGACAGCCTCAAGGTGACTCAGTGGTGAACGCATTAATCTAAACAACGTGAGAGATGAGCTCATTAATTAATCTGACAACAATGGAATAAATGGTTTACCTGGATTAAGACATTAACATTTTACTCTTCTTAGTTAATTACGAAGAAAATGTAATATACTCGACTGACTGGTAGTGTTACAGTAAAAAAAAAAAAATAAAAAAAAATGAATTACCTTTCTTGATAATCTGACACATAAATATATATATATATATATAATTATATATATATATATATATATATATATATATATATATATATATATATATATATATATATATATATATATATATATATATATATATATATATATATATATATATATATATATATATATATATATATAATTAATATCTACACTCTCATGGTGCCTCCAGACCGAAAAAATAAATCTTATAATTTTGCAAGAAATTTTCAGCAGATGATGGGGAGTATATAGGAAAGAAGTTGTAAAAGTAATAATAATGAGTATATAGTATAGGAGTTGTAAAAGTAATAACAATGAGGTGTATATAGGATTGGATTAAGGAATAACAATGAAGAGTAAGATTGAATTCCTATTTTTTTTTTTTTTTTTTTTGTGTGTGTGTGTGAGTGAGTGTGGAGGAAGAGAGAGACGAGTGCCACATCGCTGATGGACTTGTTCTGTCAATGGCACTTGTTCAGATTTGATGGATACTTGCTGAAGGCTGACCAAAAGATAAAGGAAGCTCCATGGAAGGTGTGCTTGTGTGTGTGTGTGTTGGGGGGGGGGGGAGCGGGTTGTATGAGTGTGTCCATGCGTATTGTGTGTATGCCTGTTGTGTGTATATGTTGTACTGTATATGTCTGTGAGTGTGTGTGTGTGTGTGTGTGTGTGTGTGTGTACTCGAATGTCCAAAGAATTATTGTATAGCTATGGCAGAGATCACTTAAATCACTATCACACTTCATTATACTGTATGTGAAAAAATAATTATGTTATTCCCTTATCAAAAATCTAAGAAAAGTATTATATACTAAAAGGAAGCATTAAAACGGCTGACGTACAGAATATATAGACGCAAAAACGAATCGAATTGTTAGTGGACATTGTGTATAGATAACGAAGTGTGTAACAAGAAACAAAAGAAGGGCAGGTCAATGGAGACTGACTGCTGAATCAACCTTCCTCTGTGGACATGAATTTCGACACTGATTAGAAAGCAGACGTGGATTGTCTGGGCCTCAGTATGAATCATCCCTCCATCGTGCACAGTCATCCAAGTGAGTGAGAACTGATGGGGGAATTCTCTGCCTTTCCCAATCACAGCCTTGCCACGGATAAAAGCAACACTATAGTCTGTTCAAAACTTGTGTTCCGTTGGTCTCTTATGCTTAGATAGAGAGAAATAGATAGATAGATAGATAGACAGATAAGAGATAGATAGAAATAGATAGAAAGATATAGATAGAAATAGCTATAGATATAAAGATATAGATAGAAATAGAGACAGATAGATAGAGGAAAATGGAACACAAGTTTTGAACAGAGTATAGTAAAGGCACCAGCCATAATTAAGTATCCAGGGGTTGTTGAAATTTCGATTTAGTGGGACATAACCGGTGAATCAAGTAACTCGTTTAAAGGGATAATAAACAATTGGTACTGTACATTGGAGTGTCTTGATTCCTCCAAACAATGCCAGGAAACAGGACCAGATGAATAAACATAATGGTATCCTGTTGTCTGGAAAAGTGTGGAGGAATCAACTGCTCCAGATTTACCAAAAGTATTATATAACCGACTTAACCTGTCTCATGATTACTGGAGCTCATTTAGTTTTCCATCCATCAGGCATTTCGAGGCAAACCTGGATTATTTATTATGGTTTGTGACTGTACAATCGTGGTCAATTATATTCATCCACATTAAAGCGACTCATGTAAATGTTTAATGGCTTTTCTCTGTTCTTCAGGTGGGAAACTCTCCAATATGTACATTAAGCAACATCTTTTCAATAATTGCAAGTAACTAAATAAATAAAACATCTCATGAGAAAGTGAAAACACCAGTAAATTATTTGGCCGAGTTACCCATACATATATTACAACATATGTCCACGACTGTACATTATAAATAACCAATAGTATGAGATTGTACAGTATAATAACTACTGTATGAATGTATTGACTGGTGCTGAAATAGACTACCTACCTCAACACACCCTGTGCTGGACTTCCCTCATGATATAAGGTTTACGATCTGGTTACCGTTACCCACGATTGCTCTTTTTATATTATATTATCTTTACAAGTATTTCCCCGTTACTGTAACCATATATATATACAATGTTGAAGGTGAACCACAAATACATCTATACATATACCAAGTGATGTCACGAACTAGAGACTGGCAAAAAGGTGTGTATATATAAAATTTCACCAGTCGTATAACTCAGTATTTATTTTTGGTATCATAAACAGTATTAACTTATAACTTCAACACGATATTAGTGCAAAAACATATCAAGGTAATGGTAAAATTTATATATATATAATTATAGTGTTGGTGTTGGAGTCGTGACATTACCAACCACCTTCATGGACTCTTTGTTGTCGTTTAATTCTCAGTGATTTACAGTAAAATTAATATTAATTATTGTATCCCATTATTTTTCTCCTCAGTATTCAATTGGGTCAGTGCGTGTATTAATACATGGGGGTAATCATATATCTTTCTTTTACTTCATTTAACACATTTGCAAATTTCTCATTAATTTAATGTTGATGGGATTAAGGAGTTAGTTCCTCATGAATGGTTCAACTCTGATATAGTAAAAAAAAAAAAAAAAAAAAAAAAAAAAAAAAAAAAAAAAAAAACGATCCATACTGACGAGGTTAATACTGAAAAACAATTTTATTTACGATAATCATATGAATAGTGAATTCATAATAAATGTACATAACATTTTCTCGATATCATTGCCAGGGCACAAATGCTTTATGAATTAATTTACAGTATAATTTCCTTTATGTGTTTTAGATCAACAGGTATATAGACTACGTAGTGCTTATAGACATGATTAACATACTCCCTAAATCGGAAAATTATAATTACAAACACAATCATCTAAAATAATGAGAATAAAACTTGCTTCGAGAAAAAATAGAATTATTTTTAATAAGCTTTAGATAGTAAAGTTATAGGCAGAAATAGTTCGGTGTTGAAGAAACATATGTACAGTCGTGATCCAAAATTTGTATCCATGTCTTGTTTAAATCTCGTTTCGTTTGACACTTGAACAACAACAACTTCCACATATTTTATTGTTATTATTATTATTATTATTATTATTATTATTATTATTATTATTATTACTATTATTATTATTATTATTATTGTTATTATTATTACTATTATTATTATTATTACTATTATTATTATTATTATTATTATTATTATTATTATTATTATTATTATTATTATTATTATTATTATTATTATTATTATTATTATTATTCTCGGGATTCGACTTGTGCTGATTCATAACATTCAAAGCAAACCTGGATACATATTTTGGATTGCGACTGCATGTACAATACAATTCATCAGCCGTTGTTTAAAAGGCGACATAAATAGTGTGTGACACGAAAGTACTGTTCCATGAAAGTACTTTAAACATCTACCACGCTGTCCGACTTAAATAAGGACCCTGTGAACGTGTATGAGACTTGGTGGCTTCTGATTCCTCCTGCTTATGCCACGAAACAAACTCCTTCAATGTAAGTGGTGTTTCGTGGTAGTGTTAGAAGGACTCACTCACCTCCAATTTTCAGACTACATCAAGAGGTCCCTTAATGGCTCGCTCTAATTAGGCTCGACCTTCGTTACGGCTTAGATGGCAATTTCAGATACTTACGCTGTTGGGGGGAAAAGTCAAGAGGCTGTAGTTATCTCCTTGGGTATTCTTTTTTCCCCTCGGAGGGTGTAATTCCCGTGGTTAATTCGGCTTTTCCTTTTTTCTTTAGGCTGTTGGCTCAGGTCAGTCTGGCCTTCTGTTTACAGCCGTTTATCTGTGTTTCTTTTTTCTCTACAACTTGAGTATAGTGTTACAGATAGTACGGTACAAGTCGTTTATGGAGTCTAAAATGTTGTATGCGAATTGGAGGCTCCTGATTCCTCAAAACTGCAACACAAAAAAGGTGATCTGCCTCAGTGAAGAATACCCACACTGACATACAGAAAGATGTATTTCCATCTTTCTGTATACCAGTGTAGATATCCTTCACCTTGTCATCGTTCACGTCAGGGTTAATTTTCCTCTTGTTTGAGACCTGCATCGAGGGACAGATAGAATGAACCTACAATAGTGTAACTAGTGGAAGTACAGTCACGAACACTAATAAGTATCCAGGTGTGCTTCGAGTACCTAGAGACAGTAAGTAAATGCATAATAAGATGTCCATTGGAATAAGATGTCCATTGGAATTAAAAATATTGAAAATAAAAACAAAAATAAAAATAAAAATTATATATAAAAATAAAAATAATAATACGGTAATAATATTATAAACAACTAACCAAACAAACAAACAAACAAACAAACAAAAAACGAAGCCAGAAACTAGTTAAGATCATATACAGATTATAGTTTTATAGAAGCAATTTGGTACAGTACTCATTAATACAACAGTACTTAGGAATATCCAACTCATTCCAACACGGTTAAAGTACTGTACATATTTACATTCAGGAGCGAGGCCTGGAATGCATTAACGACTCTTTTACAGTTACTGATAATATCTCGTGTCGGATTTAGAATAATGTCATAGATATATATTGTACTCTGAAACTCCCTTCACACACACACACATTCGTAGGAAACCATGGACAGTACATATTTATTTATTTATCTGTGAAACTGTTTATTCAATTCATTATTTCCTTATTTCTTTATATTTACAGCAACAATACGCATATCTATAAATGCAGAAGACAATTAATGACTTCAGTATAAACATTTGGGAAGGTTTGGATTTTTGGTAAGGACCAGAAACAAGAGTAAGAGTCTTCGGTTGTATCGTAGAATTATAAATGGTAAGTAATTGTCTCACGGCGTCACACAAATATTGACAACTTGTTATTAAAGGTTTTCCTATCTTTGTAAACCATATACCCATCTATTTATTACAGTGTTTAGCTTTTATCATACGGTACGTAATTCATAATAGCTAATTGATTTATAAGATTACTATATAATTAGATAGGACTTTAAAATGAGTACATGAGTAGAATTAGTAAGTAGAAATAAAATAAATAAATATACATATATAGAAAAATTAATAAAACAATAAATATTTATGTAGACGAATAAATACATAAAGATATAAACATATAAATAAATACATAAAGAAATAAACATATAAATAAATACATAAAGAAATAAACATATAAATAAATAAATACAATACACCAACAACACAGCACCATATTTTTTTTTTTCCTTTTCTACAACACACTATACTGTCCATATCTGCCTCTTGCCTGACTGTGTAGATAAGGAGGATCACCCACTAATGACTTACCCTCTATCTCTGGCTAACGTCACGCTCACTACACGCCTCTTTACTCAAGATCCTACCAATTCCCACTCAACCCCCTAGCAATTCTCACTCAATTTCCTAGCAATGTTCACTCAACCTCCTAGCTATTCCCTCTCAATCTCCCACCAATCCTCACTCAACCTTCTAGCAATCACCACTCAAAATCCTAGTACTCCTCACTGAAGCTCCTAACATTCCTTACTCAATCTCCTAGCAATGCTCACTCAAAACCTCATAGCCATCTCTCAGTCAGCATATTCATTCCACCCTGAGGTCAGAACTTGGATTTCGTCCTTCCTACAATCCGTCTTCAGAGGAAATGAAAGTCGGGGAACGAAGCAAAAAGTGAAATAGTAATATATAAGCCAGTGTTTACCCTCAGCTCTGACTATGGTATGAGATGGCCAGATGTACTCCTAGTCCTGAAGGGTTGGAGTAGTACAGTGAGCTTTTCAAGACACGACCAAAGACTGGAGTGAGTGAGTTAGAATTTTTACTATTCCTGGAAATTTTACAAGATAGAGTATAAAACCTGGTGAGGGAAGCATTGGGTTTAGGATATTAATATTTGTAAGGACCGTTTTGTGATCAAATGTATGACCAATGCTGTCTTGGTATGACTTGATGAACAATGTACACTCTGCAAAACAGTATACAGGTGAGGTCGTTCAGTGTACAGATACATCATACAGAAGTCCTTCAATATACAGACACAAAATACATAAATCGTTCAGTGTGCCAATAAAGCATACATAGGTCGTTCAGTATAAAAATACAGTATACAGAAGTCGTTTAGTATACAAATACAATGTTCTGGAGTTTCGTTTCATCCTGAGTGAAGAAATTGGTATGGTGGAGGTTTTACATGAAGGGCGACGAGGCTTACACTGCTGACGAAGGGATTAAAGAAAGAGAGAGAGAGGGTGAAGGAAATATATAGGATATACAGATATATTTTCCTAAGGTATCGCTTTAAAATTCCTCTTGAGAGAGAGAGAGAGAAAGGCATATGTTCCGTATGATATATATATATGGTATATGTAAATCTCAATAAGAAATACATTTAAGAACCACCTATAACTATTATATAGCACTTTTCGTCGCTCTGAAATAAAATAATCCCATCGCGACGTGACCAAAATAATTGAAGCCAATATAAATGAAGAAACAATAAAATACTTCGTACAGGATGCAGATACAACCTCCTGAGACAGACTGAAGGAGACTTGGTTGTAACATTGTCGTAATATGAACAACTATGATGGCTCCCCTGGGCAATTAAAGGTTTGGGAATAGTAATATATTTGGGGTAAGTTTTAGGGAGTCTAGTACGTGTGTGAGTGTGTGTGTATGTGTGTGCGTTTATTATATGTATTGGTGTACGTGTGAGTATGAGTATGTGTGTGTGTGTGAGTGTGTACATGGGGTGTATGTGTGTGTGAGTGTGTACATAGGGTGTATGTGTATGTGTTTGTATGTGTGTTTATGTGCGTGTGGCATGTGTGGTTATTAAGATTAACTTGCCTCTGTGTAATACATTTATCCGTCAACCAGCTTAGGCCTCGTGAGCATAGTGTACTTCTGGTAAGGCCTAACAAAGGGTCTCCTAACAGGGCTGAATAATAATAGTATATAAATGAGTCAGCTGTCTGTTGTATAGTGTTGTTGGAACTCTATATTTTCACGTGAATAGGTATTACACGTGAATAGGTTTTACAAAATGTAATCTATGAGGACTTTTCAAACTAGAGTGGTGGTGGTGGTGGTGGTGGTCCTTTTCAACCAATGAGGCCAAATGAACCAACCACCTGTGTACAGTCACGAACAATGATTACTTTTATTCTTTGTTTATTCATACAGTCCTTACCAACCAACCAACCAACAGTGCCAGATAATAATTATATATTTTTCCCATTAAGGAGATTGTAATGTTGGGAGGCTACTATTTCCTTCTAACTATATGTCAGAAAACAGACGCCCTCAGTGGTACTCATATATAGGGGATCTGTTTCGTGGCATAGTTTGGAGGAATCAGAGACCTTCCAATTCACCAACAAATGAATCTCACCTTAAGGAAATATATTAGTGTCTGGTTTTAATCCTCCAAATTATGCTGGACAACAAACTAATAATTCAGTAAACGAGAGTAGAGGATCTGTTTTGAAGAGTTTAGTATTTAGGAGGAATCAGTAACCTTTAATCACTAATCACTAATCACGAGAGTCCAGCACCTCACTTCCTCACAACATATTGATATTGTACATTGTTATGAAGCATCAATGACTCGTATCATGATCTGTATTTCGATCCTACAATGTATAGGATCTCGACAGGGAATGAGGTGTTAAAGAATGGCTAAAATAAAGTCAAATTTCCTCTCGTACCGGTAACTAAGAATGTATTGATAGTTGAGGTACAGTTGTAGACACGTGAAATAGACACACTTCAAATGATCCCCTTATGAAGCATTGAACAGGACGCGCCTCTACACACAACGTCTCATCCTACTCTTGGCTATATTAGGGGCCCCGTTAGAGTTGTGTCTGTTTCATAAGTCTGCAACTGTACACCTTCACAGCATTATCTTTGAAACCACCAACTGAGAAGATAATTACTAGTTGTGTATATAATATAATGTGCAAATTATTACACTTTGTTGGCATCACATTAATCGAATAATCCGATAAATGACTCGTGGAACCGATACATTTTCACTATAAGGTATGAAAATGTACCAGAGAAAAGCCAAAAGTCATGAAAATTAGCACAGTGAGATTAACGCGTTGGTTGTTCATCGGGGAATTAGTGTGGAGGTGGGAAATTGCATGCAGATAAAGCGGGTTGGTTCGGGGCCTATGTTGTAATATCCTATGAATACAGAAGGCATGGGAAAATTACCTCACTGTTTAATACCTTTGAATGTGATAATACTATACTACCAGGCACGTTATCTAAAGGTTTTTAATGTGTGTCCATGAAAGGATCTTCAATAATAATTTGTTTTTTTTAAGAATTGCACACACACACACACACACACATACACACACACCATTTAATTTTAAACTCTGGCATACACAATCACATAGATGCTAATTATGCGCACACACTCCCCTTTTTTACACACACACATATACACACACACACACAGACACACACACACTTTATCATGCACACACATATATACAATCATTGTTCGCTCACATACACACACACACACACATACACACACAGGTGGTGCAGGAGGGGGGAAGACAGAGTGGTTGGTTGATCGAAGAGGTGAAAGGTGAAGTGGTTCCAAGTGGTGGGTGTGGTGATGAGAAGTGGCTGTGAGGATGGGAGGAAGATAATTATTGAAGGTGTAGGTAGGTGGGAATAATGTGGGTGTGTGGATAGGTGGGAGTAGTGTGGATAGGTGGGAGTCGTGTGGGTAGGTGGGAGTAGTGTGCGTAGGTGGGAGTAATGTGGGTAGATGGGAGTAGTGTGCGTAGGTGGGAATAATGTGGGTAGATGGGAGTATTGTGTGTGTGGGTAGGTGGGAGTAGTGTGGGTAGGTGGGAGTATTGTGTGTGTGGATAGGTGAGAGTTGTTGTGGGTATAGGTATGTTACCATGGAGGTGATTGCTATATCCAACATCTATTGGTTTGCCTGAAATCAACTATAATCCACTACATTCATAATTAGCTTAGGTATATTGGCTTAGGTATATTGGATTTGTTACTTTATTTCTTCATCTATACACGATATTGAAATTCTGGTATTACCCCCGACATTCCAACATAAACAAATATTTCCTACAACCATAACTGCAGGTTTATAATAATGACACAGTATATTTAACTACAAATATATCGTCTTAAATTTCAGATAAAGTTAAGAGTTTTAGTATGCGGTACTAATGTTCACCGGTTCTTGTATATAATTTGCATGATTGTTTTCTACTTCATGTCCTCCAGTGTGTACTTTGTTACGTGTCTTGAATATACTTGTGATAATATTATATCTTTAGAGGGAGTGTGTGGTGAGGCGTGTGTGGTCTTGAACGGATAATGAGGGAAACTTTACTAATAAACGTGCAAGTCTACCCACATTTTTCCATCAACTATTCACATATACACTTTATTAATTCAGGAAAGATGGATGTGGACATTCATATTTTGGAAAGAAAAAAGAAAGTGTAAAATCAGAGAGTTAAATTAAGTAACGTCGACTGGTACCATGGAGTTGAGTTTAATTACTTGGCATATACTGTAACTTTCATTACTTTTAGTACTCATATACATCATCTCGTGTGTACTCTACTCTGTCTCTTGCTTGACACGTAATGAAAACAGACGAGAGTTTTGCACTAGACAACCAGCGATTACACTGACCTCTGGTGACAACGGACACGACTGAAGTTTCTGTTTGTACTCGAATGTATGTACTGTGTTACAGAAGAGAAAAATCAGTAACTATAATGTACACCAAAGTATCATACAAAAATGAATCTCCTCCACTCATGGGAAGTATATGGCAATTGAATTTAATGTCTACATTATATATATTCATATACCATTACACTTATTTAATGTGGAAAAAGTAATACTTTTAACAGGTAACCCAAACAGAAATATATATTGATATTGGTAGTTCATGCATGTAATCTGATGGCATCATAAGCAGCATTTGGATGTGCCCTTGGATATGGGTTGAAAATATAAAATTTATATAGACACGAAAATAAACCAAGATAAGAAATAACGTTGATATCCGGAGGTCCAGAAATAAAATATTGTGTTTATATTTATGAGTGTGTGTATACCGTGCCGTGGTGAGCCGTGTGTGTGTGTATGTTTGCTGTACGAGGTGTGGCCACGATGTGTTATTTCTGTTGTGGCCGGGAAAACATTTTATCAAAGTTAAATATTTATGGGAATGAAAACAACGTCATGCTCGCCTTTGTCCCCAAGTTGTGAGTGATGCGGGGTTAGTGTTGGTGTGTGTCTAGGCTACATGAAGGTGAGGTGGGATGGATGGCAGGGAAGAGGTTAGAGTGAGTATATACAGGGAATGGCTGGGCAGACTGGGGTTGGGGTGGTTAGCATGGGGTAGTGGTGGTGGTGGTCATAATGGGGATAGGGTTGGTTAGTATGAGGTGGTGGTGGCAGTGGTGGTGTTAATGGTGGTGGTCGTGGCACTGGGGTTCGAGGTGGGTTACATATGGTAGTGGTGGTGGTAGTGGTGGTGGTGGTGGTGGTGATAGTGGTGGTGATAGTGGTGGTGGTGGTAGTGGTGGTAGTGGTGGTGGTGGTGGTGGTAGTGGTGGCCCTTCATGGAGTATAACACATATATTGCCGTTTGGTGGCGTGGAAAGTACTGAGAATATTATTATTTTCGAGGAAAAGGCGTTTTGTCGCTAAATTCGCGTTGCATAATAATAGAATTCGAGCAACGAAGAGAACTTTTCCTCGAAATAATAGTTTAATAATACCAGCCTGAGAATCAACAGAGAACAACGGCGATCTACAGAGGAAAATATAATACCTTATGGAAATACCTTATGGAAAATTCTATTAATTGGGTAGGTTATCAAATGATGAGTTAGGTGTAAGGATATGGGAATCTAATATTAACTATAAACTTTCATATACACTTTTTGATTAGGAATACATCCCTACCAAACTCTTACTATAATATTGAACCTGTATACCAACTCATACATTAATATTCTGACTAAGACCATTTATGAAATCATTTATATGTTTAAATACTGTAATTCCAATGCGTGGTAATGGGAAACACTATAGGCATCAATGATAAAAATTAAGGATCAACATATATATATCCGCTGAAATACCTTTCATTTTACTAATGTTCCCAGCTCGGATTAAATTAGAATATCTGGCCCAAAAACTGCTTAATTTATTACATATAATGCAGTAGCGAAACCTTCAACTATATTTGATCGTGTGTATGTGTGTGTGTGTATGTGTGCGTTTGCCTGCTTGTATGTGTGTGCCTGCTCGTGTGTGTGCCTGCTTGTGTGTGAGTGTGTGCGTGTGCTCGTGTGTCAGTGTGTGTATGTGCCTGCTTGTGTGTCAGTGTGTGTGACCTCGTGTGTGTGAGTGTGTGTAATTTCAGAGTCATTACTGCCATAATTAATGGAGCTGTCAGCCACCACACACACACACACACACACTCACACACAGAGAACGAGGAGTAAGGGTGGGAGGGAGTGAGTGAGGGAGTGAGGGATGATGATATTCCTTTCAACTCTATCATCTCCCTTTCACCTGTACTGTATAATTATATGTAAGACTTTTATCCATCACACTCAGTCTATCCTTGTGTGCTAATACAATCAATAATTCCCATTATGTACAGTCGGCAAAAAGAGTATTGGAATTCCCCTATGGATAAATATATATATAGTAAATTTCAATGTAAGGGTGGTTCCAATACTCTTTTTGTCAACTGTACACTCGCGGGCATTAGTACGTTTCCTGAATCATCCTGTTCATCATTACCTGCTATTTAATTAAGAGGATAATACACTTTTGGTTCTGTACACATTATAATTATGGCCTTGATTCCTCCAAACTATGTCAGGAAACGGGATCAGATTAACAAAAATAATAATGGTAGCCTGGAATCGTTGAAAGGAATCACTTGCTCTACATTTACCAACAATCTCCTATATATCCCCATATAAGAGTTGTTGTACATTAGAGAAGGAAATTTAATATGCCTCAGTTTATAATTCACTTTAGAAATGCTGTTCCCATACCAATATGTGGCAGAAAAGCAATGTGAAGGATTACACACACCCTTGTGGAGTGCCTGTGTTTATAACTGTCAGAGATTTATGCGTTCAACTGCACAATATTTTCAAAAAGGCTCATAGATACAAGGAACTAAGAGCTGCCAATGTTTACAACACACTATTCCATAATTACCTCGTCTTTAATATCAACTCTTACAGGAACTGACTAACTAACATAGCCAGACACCAATCCATAAAAGAAAATAACTATAAAAATATAAATATGTGGATTCATCAGGTTTAGTGGCTGGAAAAACAGAGACAGTTATGATTGTCATCGTCATTAACACCATCATCATAATCATCATCATCAGTAGCAGCAGTTGACGTTATTATCTGTCTACTGGAGAACAATGACCTCTCCTTGCCTGGCTTTCTCAACATCTCCCTGTCTGCTGTCTGTCTGCTGCTGTCTGTCTGCTTCCCTCTGTCTGCTTCCCTCTGTCTCCCTGTCTGCTCTCTGTCTGCATCCCTCTCCACCCTAACCCCTGCAGTTGCTCTATGTTTCTCTTCTCTGATGATATATTACCACATTTATCCATTATTAGACGTACTGTACATTATATATTTCTCAGCCAATAGGTGTGATAATATGCAGAATAACAGATATTATGGTTTGGACATGTCAGAGAAAAGGACGCGAAACTGTAACCTGAATTAACTTACCACCATCTCTGCTCAACAGTCATTATATTATTTTAGTCCTAACAGATATTTCACCACCACCACTAATACCAGCAACGATAGCAATCACAACACCACCACCACAACCACCGGATTTTCACCACCAAAACACCACTCCTGGATTTTCACCACCAAGGCTCTACCACTCCACCAGCACAACCAGGAATCACCACCACTCCACCACCAACACCACCACTTCATCACCTCTATACACACAACCAGTGCAGTCAGTCCCTATTAGCACTACCTCTAACTTTAACACTACTACTATCACCACCACCACCACTACTACTCCCTACACAGCCATCTGTCACCACCACCATCACTACCACAACCACTATCACTACCACCACTACTAAAATCTACCAACAACACTTCCACCACTTTACCACCACCACTACCAGCTATATCAAAGGCAACAAGTGGAGAGAGGGAGTGGGGAGAACAAGATGAGTGGGGAGGGAGGGAGAGAAGGGTGTGAGTGTGAGTGTAGGAGTGGGGAGAGCAAGATGAGTGAAGAGGGAGAGAGAGGAGGGTGTGAGTGTGACTGTGGGTGTGGGGAAATCAGAGTGAGTGGTAAGGGCAATAGAAAGGGTGTAGGTGTGGGGAGGACCGGGTTAGATAGGACTGTGAGTATGGTGTGACGAGGAAGGAGAGGCTTGGGAGGGGATCGTGGGTGTGGGGCTATCGTACTGGGATGGGGTCTGAGTGTATAGGAGTAGATGTCTAGGATGGGAGGGTCTGGGTGTAGGAGTTGATGTCTAGGAGAGGGTGAGGGTAGGTAGGGGTCTGGGTGTAGGCTATAGGGGTTGTTGTCTGGGAGGGGGCCGGGTGTCTTTGTCTCCCCTCCAGACATAATATGGAAGGGAAGACGTGCCGCGCCAGGGACAGACAAAGGAGGAGGTGTGATGTGCACCAGATATATGTACAGTACAGTACACCCACCAACCCGAAATAACAGAATATGTAGAATGAATATCGTAATATAATTTGTAGATGACATGACGACATTTCACAAAGTCTGACGTGAGTTCTTACATTTTCTTCTGTATTTCGTTCGTGTAGAGTCTGGTTTGAGAAAATCATAGGAATATATATTGCATAACACAGCACCACCAATAACACAGTTGGAAATCGTAACATTATCAATGATGTGTATTGGTGTTGGTGAGGTCCTTGTATAGTTCATGTTGCCTGGCCTGAAGTGGAGTCAGACCCTCAGTCCTGTCAGTTGTGTTTATTATATATGCAATGATTCCTGACACAGACAGGATGTTCTACCAGCATCAATGATGAGGCTACGTAGGTATGCTTCTGTACCTCTTAAAAACATTTTGTACATACATTGGAGCGCCTTGATTACTCCATAGTATGTCAGGAAACAGGATAAGATTGAACAAATATAATGGTATGCACGTTGGAGTGTCTATATTCCTCCATAGTATGTCAGGAAACGGGATAAAACTGAACAATAAATAATGGTATCCTGTTGCTTGGAGTAGTTTGGAAGAATCACCGTCTCCAGATTTTCCAAACACTCCACTATCCCCTTAACATATTGCCACTTTTGTGAAGATATATGGAGGTTTTGTTCACAGACCTCTACTGTATATTGCATTTCTTATTCGCTGCCTTAAACGAGAGCAAACAACACATGTGAAAAACGTCTTTGAAATTTGAGAGTAGCAGAGGATTGAGGAAATTGGAAATGAAGGACGTATGAAAATAGGTACAATAAAAAAAGATGATAAAGAAGGGAATGAAGGGTAGATAGAGGAAAGAGTAGGGAGAAATGGAAATGAAGGAATTGCTAAAACAGAATATAAAAAAATAACAAACTTTAAAGGAAACAGGGAAACAGAAGCGTGAAGAGGATGGAGGAAGGAAATAGAAGGAAAAAGGAGAAAAGAAGTAACTTTTTGTCAAGGAAAGAGGTAAGAGACGAACAAGGAAGATAAAAAACGGAAAGGGAAGGAAGAGGAAGGCTGAAGAAACGTAAACAAAAATAAAAAATGGAGAAAGGAATTGAAACAGAAAGGAGAGGAAGAGATTAAGAAAGAAACAGGAAATGGATAGAAAAGATGAATAAAGAGTGAGACGAGAAATAGGAGGAGTAGAGAGAGGAGGAGGAGGAGGAGGAGGAGGAGGAGGAGGAGGAGGAGGAGGAGGAGGAGGAGGAGGAGGAGGAGGAGGAGGAGGAGGAGGAGGAGGATACAGAAAAACCTGCTGGAGGAAATAAAGGTAGGAAGAGGCAGGTATGTAGGCAGGTATGGGAGGGAAAGGCAGAGGAGGAGGAGGAGGAGGAGGAGGGACAGACTTTCATAGGGAGAGAAAAAGTTTGATTACGTGTGAGAAAAGGTAGGGGTAGGTGCGTCGTCTCCTGTTCTACCCCATTATATATACCTTTCACAGCCCCAGCCGCCTCCTACTACTCCTCCTCCTCCTCTTTTGGCTTCTGGTCTCTCCCTGTACTTGTTTTCCATCTTCCTGTTTCATTGCTTCTTCTTTCTCTTTTCTTCTCTTCCATTTCATTTCTCCCTTTTCATTTTCTTCTTCTTTTTCGTCTTCCTTCTTCTTATCATTGCATCCAACTACTAAAATTCTTCCTTTCCCTCCTTTCAAATTATATCATTTTCCTGTTCTCTCTCTCAACAAAAGACACACTAGAGAGAGAGAGAGAGAGAGAGAGAGAGAGAGAGAGAGAGAGAGAGAGAGAGAAACACAAGGAGAGAGAAAGGGAGACTTATAGAGAGGGTAAGAGGTCGTAGGAGTAGGGGCGACACATCAAAGCCAACGAGGGGCCACAAGGAGACGAACTGATAGAGAGTGTGATGGAGGGGGAGGGTAGAGGGTAGGGTGGGGTGAGGTAGGATGGAAGATGAAGGATGGAGGGAGGATTTAGTATAGAGATTGAGGAACTATGACATGTTACAGAGAGAGGGAATGTGGTGATATGTATGGTATCTTTTCTTCCCTTTATCGGTTACCACACCAGAGGGAGTTCTGATTACAGTTATAAATTTGGTAAAGATTCATTGAGAAATAACAATGTTCTTTATGAACAAAAACTTAAACTCACACACTAGAAATTGGTCCCGACAAGCACGCAAACTATTCAACGAATCAGAAATAATATATATATAGGCCTATGTAAACATTTGCAGTTACGAACAAAAGTTAATTCACCGAAAAAACAGACGGAATTTTTTTAAAACATTACCACCTGGGTCGGGAAATGTAATGATTATTATACAGTAATACAAAATACATACAATGAACAAATGTGTATGACCATATTCATAACAGACTGTAGAAACTCGTAAACTCGTTGCCCTGAGTTACGGTTCCTCAGTTAAAATCATCTAATAACATTTGTTGTGTGTAATATTACCAGAGATATGATCATCTCCAGAATTGATTAACCTATTTTTTTGTTTACTTATTTTCCATCATTCTTGCTATCACCTTTCCAGTTTATAGATTGTATTTTGTTATTTTACTATGATTCATACAGTATGATATTTTTGTGTAGTTGTGTAGTTTATTTTTTTTATGAGTCTATTCAGAGACCACTAACCTCTGCTACCAACATTATCTTTCTACTTGGGTTGATTTAACTTTGGACCATGACTGAACCACTAGTGCCTCGCCTTGTGAACTTGATGCTCCAGATGTCAAAACCCAAACATAAATTATCACGTGAATTATTTTGTCATTAGTCTGGGTAAAACTAACGAACTAACTCGTAAGTTTTGGTGGCTTTGTTATTATTTACGCTGAAGTGTGTTTTATATTGCACTGTTGCACTCAATTTCGAACTGTAAAACGCCCAATATTTTTAGCCACGTCACGGAGCACAGATTTGTTCCCTCCACCTCTGGCTATATTAGTGATTTATTAGTTATTCTTTGCAACATACAATAAACTCTGCTGCACACTGTCATCATGTTACACCAGTATTTTTTTTTTCTCACTCACTGTCTCTCTCAAAATAGTAGTGAAACTTTTATGACAGCAGTAAAATAACCCATCATATCGCAACCAGTGTCATAATTTCCACGTCAGTCAGTTTGGCCTGCTATAACCACCACCACCCACCACCTCTACCATCAGGACCACTACTGTTACTCTCACCAAAAGGACCATCTAAAGTACCACTACCACATCTACCACTATGACTGCTACCACTACTAAGAGGGCCACCACTACAAGTACCATACATAGGGTCACCTCTACCATCAGGGCCCCACTACTGTTACTACCACCAGAAGGACCATAGTGCCACTACCACATCTACCACTACGGCCACTATTACTACGAAGGCCACTACGACTAGTATCAATACCACAAGTACCATTCATAGGACCATCTCTACCATTAGGGCCCCACTACTGTTACTACCACCACAAAGACCAAAGTGCCACTACCACATAATCTACCATTATGACTACCACTACTACGAGGGCCACTTCAACCAGGACAACCAAGACAAGTACAACTACAGGAATAATTCACAACATCACTAGTACTATCCTTAACCCCCAAGATCCCTCATCATAACAAGGCCCTCATCAACCACCATCACTACCAACATCATCATCAACATTATCTCAAGTTTATCACCATGGTGTTCTGTTGTTTGAAATAGCTTGGAGGATTCAGTTACTCCAGATTTACCAAAGCAAAATTTTTCCATAAAAGCACATCGCTAACCTTCTCTTTATATACCCATCCTTTACACATCTTCACGACAATCACATGCACATTACAATAACCAAGACAGATTGTTTGGTGGAATCGTGTGGAAAATATAGTCACTGAAAACATCACATCTATTCTCATTACTGTCCATGATGCAAATTTCCTTGTGAGATTTTTCTTATTTTCAATTGTCCCTAACTCATTTCCTTCGTGTTTGCTGTCCCTTCTTTCCTTCTATTTCATTCATACTTGCCATCCCTTCTTTACACTTACAAACCCCTAACCTGTCCCTCTTATTCTAATCCCCATCGTCACCACCATCCCCCTCTGATTACTTTTTCCTTCCTCTTTACCACTGTCCCTAAGTCTCCCACTCCTTCCTCACTCTCACTCCCACCTCCCAGCACTCTCCCTCTCACCACCATTTCCTTCCCTCTTTACCACGTCATCCACTCACCCCACTCCTTCCTCACTCTCACATCCACAACACTTTCTCTCCATATCTTGGCAACTCCTCCCCCTCTCTCCCTACCCACCCATTTACTTTTCCCTCCTTCCCCCATATCATCTCCCCCTCCCACCCTCCCTCAACCTCCTACACCCATATCTTCTCCCACCCTCCCTCACCCTCCTACACCCATATCTTCTCCCCCCCCCCTCACCCCTCTCACCCCGACAGACCAGATCGAGGTGGATTAGGTGGTATCAAAGTGTGGATTCTTTACGTGGCCACAAAAGCCCCGTAAAGGAGTCGCCAAAAGACTTCGACAATTTCCAGGGTGAGGGAGAAAAGGCGGAATGAAGGGAAGAGGAGAGAAGGAGAGAAAAGGAAGGAGGGAAGGAGAAAAGGGAGGGAGAGAAAGGGAAAGCGGAAGGGAGAAGAGAGGGGAGATGGAGAGAAACGGAATAAAGGAGGGAGAGGAGAGAGGGAGAGAAAGGGAAAAAGGAAAGAAGAGAACGTAGTGTAGAAATGGAGAGAAATGGAAAAAGGGGAAGGAGAAAAGGAATGGAAAAAGGGGAAGGAAGGAAGAAGGTTAATGGGGAGGAGAGAGTTGAAGGTAAGAGGGGAGGAAACATTAGGAAGGAGGGTTATGGCGGAAAGAGAGAGAGAGAGAGAGAGAGAGAGAGAGAGAGAGAGAGAGAGAGAGAGAGAGAGAGAGAGAGAGAGAGAGAGAGAGAGAGAGAGAGAGAGACAAGACAAGGGAAGAACATAACGATAAAAAAGATAAGGTTTCCATGTAGGGGCCAGGATGATAGACCTCTTAAGGGGATAATAGACTTTGGGTACTATGAAGCGTCTTGAGGACTCCAAAGAATGTCAGGAAACAGGACCAGAAGATGAACACAAATAATGGTGGCCTATTGTTGTTGTCTGGAGGAATACTTTGTAGGAATCAGTTGCTCCAGATTTACCCTAAACGTCCCAGTCTCTTATTTTTTTCCCTTCTTTTTTAATATTTAGAAATTTTGTATACCATATATTTTTTTTTTTTTTTTTTTTTTGGGGGGGGGGGGTCAAATTGGAGGGTGTGGTATTCACAACAGCAGAACTCACCCCTCGTAAAATATCCACCATAAGGACACTGTGTAAATAAACATATTGGTGCCATATTTTGCCCAAACCACCGGCTGCTGTACTCGTTACTAGAGGAGCCCACTGTACCGTCACAGTGTATACAATTTCCACACCGATACGTAACATAACGAGGTCATAACATAACCATAAGAGTACTATAAACATACGACTACCATAATACATAACATAAACATACGACTACCATAATACATAACATAAACATACGACTACCATAATACATAACATAAACATACGACTACCATAATACATAACATAAACATACGAATATCATAATACATAACATAAACATACGACTACCAATACACATATGAGTACACTGCATACAAACACGAAGGAAATCAAAGCCATGGAGAGAGAGAGAGAGAGAGAGAGAGAGAGAGAGAGAGAGAGAGAGAGAGAGAGAGAGAGTGAGAGAGTGCTTGTATGTATGTATGTATGTGTGTGTGTGTGTGTGTGTGTGTAGGAGTGCTGGTTGAATGGGATCATGAGGGTGTCAGTGAGGGTGTCATGAGGGAGGATAGGGTGGGGTGGCAAGCAAGGAACGGGTTTAACAAGAGAAAAGAAGGTGCGTCGCGATTGAGAGAGAGAGAGAGAGAGAAACAGATAGAGACAGAGAGAAGGAGGAAAAAAGGAAGGGGAGAACGTAATTAGAGAAGAGAGAGAGAGAGAGACAGAAGCGAGGAGAGCCGGTAATGTGATTTGGGTTCATGAGGAAATTAGGAAATGAGGGAAGGAAGGGAGAGTAAATAGAGGGGAGAATGTATTTAATAGACGAAACCATTGAGAGGAAAAACGACAGCAAACACGTGAACTGACACAAAGTAAGACACAGACACAGAAGAGAATTAACCAAAAGGGAAGGATTGGATTATATTCTATAGTCTACATTATGAGGTGTACTATCAGTGACTAATGTCGTGTCGCTGTCTTGTTTAATGAATTGATATAACTCGTGAAACTTAATTAATGAAAACCCCACCACAATAAAGAAAGTTCAGGTCCAGTTTGATTACTCCTCTCCCATAAATTTTCACCAGATTTCACGACATGAATTTTGTTTTTGATAGTACAGTCATGGTCAATAATCCTGCAACACCTTCCAATGAGATGGCATCGAAAAATGATCCGAAACTATAGCTGTTGGTGTGTGCAATTTTGGTTCATAAAATTAACTCAAATAGCTCGCTTTTATTCACGTGGTAATTTGCTTGACGTCATTTAATACTTGATCAGACTCTTCAAAACAAGCTTGGGTACATATTTTGCATTGCGAGTGTACTGTACCTAAATATTTACCTTGATTTATCTGTTTATAATGTGAATATGTTACTGTGTTCATATCTGCCCTTGTGGAGTATGAAAAGTCCAAAATCATGTCCAATTCCATTCAAAATGTTACTGTCTCCATATCTCTTCCCTCCTTCCTAAGCTTTCCTCGTCTTTCTATTCTCTTCCCTTATATTATGTTCCTCTCCTGGTCTCCTACTTTCTTTCCTTCCCTTGTCTCTTTGTCTTAATTTTCCTCCCCTGGTCTCTTTGTCTTTCATTTTCCTCCCCTCGTCTCTTATCTTTCATTTTCCTTCCCTCGTCACTTGTCTTTCATTTTCCTCCCCTTGTTTCTTTTGTCTTCCTTTTCCTCCCCTTGTCACTTTGTCTTTCGTTTCCCTGCCCCTGTCGTCTCGTATAGGGATGGTGGTGTCGTCTCCCCTGCCGGCTGCCGTACTGTGCCAGGCCTCCTTGAAATTACTGTGAATACATTTAAATGCTAATTAAAGCAGGAATGTAGGAAATCCATTATCTCTTTAATTTCTTGTTTATAAAAGGCGACAGTCATTTGATTTACATACATACATACCCCTACCATACATACATACATAGACCTATACATCCATACATACAGTATACAGTATACAAACACATATGCATTACACGTACTCACAGTAGGACCTACTGTATATATAAGTTAAAACAAATATAAATAATTCATACATTACAAGTTATATATGAAAATGAATGAATAAATAAATAACTTAAAGTCTAGTCTATAATTCTTAAGACATGAAGGGATGATACAGCTAAGAAATCCAATCCCATGTTTGTTTATGACGAGGTGGATGGAAAGGGTGGTGTGCTCGTGATAGAGAAGGAGTGTCTTGTGTCTGTGTGTGTGTGTCTGTAGTGTCTTCTCCTAGTATGTGTGTGTGTGTCTGTAGTGTCTTCTCCTAGTCTGTGTGTGTGTGTCTTTAGTGTCTTCTCCTAGTCTGTGTGTGTGTGTCTGTAGTGTCTGCTCCTCGTCTGTGTGTGTGTGTCTTTAGTGTCTCCTCGTCTACGACCCTCAACAATCCCCGACCTGATACAATACCTACAGCAAATACGATGCTTTACTCCCAGTTTTGTACAGCACTTCATATGAATAACCCCGATGCCTATGACTGAGCAATACACACCACCATCATCACCACCATCATTATCATCATCACCATTATTATAACAGTCTCATCCATTGCTTGTCATCACCAACATTCCTGTCATATCCACCACTGTTACCACCATCACAACCACAACTTCCACGATTACTACCACCACTACCAACAACACCACAACCACAACGATTACAACCACAACCACCACTACCGTCAACACCACTGCTACCACCATCACAACCACAACCACCACGATTACTACCACCACTACCAACAACAACACAACCATCCCGATTACTACCACCACCACCACCACCACCATCACTATCACCACCTCAGCCAATAACAACATACCGCTGGAAATAGGCTAGCTTCTCTCTCCCCTCACTTCGTACGTTTTAAAAGGGAGCAGAATCACTTTGTTAAAATGTTCACTTCAAGGGGTTCAAGGAAGGAGAGGGGTGTGGGGGAAAAGGACTTGAGAAGGGAGGAAGGGAGAAGAGAGAAGATGAAAAGAAGAGAAATTCAAGAAGGAAGGCAAGGATGTTGGGATGGAAAGTTGAGTGGGGAGGGAGAAGAGTTGTGGGGGGAAGGGAGAGGAGAGAGGATGGTGAGGGAGGATGAAGAGAGGGGATGTGGTGGGGAATTTAAGAAAGAAGGAAAGGGGAGAAATGAATGAAGAGGAATTAAAGCCTCTACAACACAGGCGGGATGTGGCGGGTCTATGTGCTACATACAAGATTCACAGGGAGGGCGCCCCGCACCTTTCTGCTCTCCGGCAGCCGTGGGCGACGCCTCACCCCCACTCCACAAGGGACGCTTCTACCAGAGTCCATCAGCTTAGTGTTCCCTTCACCAGGACAGAGACATTCCTTCGTTCCTTTGTACCGCGTTATACTAGGCTGTGGAATAACCTGGTTAGAGAAACTGGTATTCATCAAGCTCTAACTATGCATAGTTTTAAAAGTGATGTAAATAAGTGGCTAAAATTATGAGTATATGTCTTGTATATAGTTATGTGTATCATTTGTGTATTAACATATGAGTCATAGGTTAAAATGAACTTATAGATTATTGTTAAAAGTTACCATTTATGCATACCCACATTAGGAAACATGTATTTTTAATTGTATTGTATTCACTATTGATTCCAAAATCTTGCCCAAGATAGTTCTCTGCAACTCACTGAGCACTTAGGGCTGTATAATGTTTATTTTTGTTTTGCAAACCATGTAAATATAATGTTTATTTTGTATTTGTAAACTTTGTAAATAAAAAAAAAAAAAAAAAAAAGGAATGAAGGAGAAGGGGGGAGAAAGGAATGAAGAGAGGAAGTACTGCCACGAAAAAGAAAATATAATTGGAGGAAGGGAGAGGCCGAGGGTATAACGAATAGAGGAAGAGGGAGAAGAAAGGAGGAAAAAAATAAAAGAAAATAGGGAATAGGACACGACACTGGAATAAGAAAAAAAAGGAAAACTGTCAAAAGGGGAGAAGAAGCAAAAGGGGGAATGAAGAAAATAGAATAAAGAAAAGATAGAAAAAAGAAAGTAGAATAGGAGGAATGGAGAAAAGGAAGAATGGAGAAAAGGAGGAATGGAGAAAAGGAGGAATGGAGAAGGGGAGGAATGGAATGGAAATAGGAAACA
>JAWZYT010003645.1:20000-37500 GCA_034508575.1 Petrolisthes manimaculis | reverse complement strand
ATATAAATCCATTCACCAAATAGATATACTGGCTATTATATATATATATATATATATATATATATATATATATATATATATATATATATATATAAAGTATATGTCACAAGAACAAGAACATATTATTCTAAACTAGTTGGTGAGACTAATGTTTTTAAGTTCTTCAATACGAGCTCATGATATTAGACGACACCTACAAATCGGAAGATGCAAATCTGGCCCAAGAATAATAAAGGCTGAAAGACGAAGAAAATGAGTGTTTGTGTAATAGAGCCTTAATGTGACAGGTGGTATAGGGAGTGAAGGAAGGAGTGGTGTAGTAGGCTAGTCAGTCTGTGATGGTAAGGTGACAACTGAGGTGTCTCCATAATCCTCGTGCTCTCCCTCCCCAATATTATAAACACCAGTATAAGATCCTAAAGTTTTTCTGTCTATAGATGTTGGGAAAATGAGACCTCGATTTATAATAAAAAAGGTCAGGCATCGAATATATATGGTGGCAAGCAAAACCATCTGGTGGAAGACGAGGAAAATAATGTGTAGTGTTATTTTTTATTTTAATACTGACTTTAATACTTCTTCATGATTTGGCTTGTGACTGACTGGAACAAATGGACACCAATACATGTATCCAAAATGTATTAAGTTTGGTGTATTCGTCAAAGAATACATCGTCAATATATTTATATTTGTACTTTCACTTTTATTTTGTTCAATTAAACTGCTTATATTAAGGTATTATGAATTTCATACCTAGAAATAAGAATACGAACGAAGTGTCAGGTCACAGAACCAAGATATCTTATTCCGAAAGAAACTCCATTGTCCAGTAAACGAATATATGAGAAATTGGCAGCAGCTCCACAGGAATGTATGGTAAGTATTATATTTTATTTTTTTGTGGGGGTACATTTTGTATCTATTGTTTAAAGTCAATTAAATCAAGAGTTGATGTTACATGCCTAGTGTTTGAGCAATAACCACATACAGTAATCTGGGAGAGGTGTATGTGTGTGTTTTGTTTGTGTGTGTGTGTTTTGCTTGTGTGTGGAGTCAGTCAGGGTGGAAAAGATAGAAAGGGAGTTTGTCCTGAACTGTACATTTAGGTCTCCTTTAAAATAACTCCCACTTAGCGTTCTCATAATTCCCCTCCGGTGTAAATTCGTGAGTTCAGTGACGTAAACAAACCAACTAATTCACACACACCTATATTTTCTTAGCATACACAAAACGCCATGACTATACAAGACATAACACCCCTTTTACATCCATATACCTACAGTTTCTCACACACATTGATATATACTGTATAATATTATATATATATATGGTACACAGCACCACTGGACACCCCCTCATGGATACAAACAGCTGGCCGCCGTGATGCCTCAGTCAGTGTCAAATTGTTACTTGGTGTGTGAGGCGGAGTGTTTCATGGTGCTGGGGTTACTACTACTACTACTACTACTACTACTACTACTACTACTACTACAACAACTACAACTACTACTACTACTACTACTACTACAACTACAACTACTACTACTACTACTACTACTACTACTACTACTATGACATTCGTGTTGTTGCTGACTGACTACAAGTGTTCGTTTACGTTGTTTGTCTATATAATTTTCCGAAGACGAAAAATGTGTGCTTTTACATGCTTGTGTGTGTGTGTGTGTGTGTGTGTGTGTGTGTGTGTGTGTGTGTGTGTGTGTGTGTGTGTGTGTGTGTGTGTGTGTGTGTGTGTGTGTTTCATGGTAGTAGAGCAACAGGCAGCTCGGCAACACGGTGGCTTTGTTTCGACTGTTGCTCCCGCTGCCAAAATATGTATTTATTATTTACCTTTATTATATACCTGTTCTTCTCTTCAGTAATATATACATCGGTAATTATTTGATTTTGTATTATCTATCTACATCTTTATTAGAAATGAAGTACAAAGAGTTACAAGGGCAAATACTCTTGCTCTAATTCCTTCATTCACCGTTGTCTTACCTCCGTTCTAAGGACAGACTTAATTGCTCCGTTCATATTTCCAGGTATTCTCTACACTAAGGGAAAGAGGTTGAAGGAAGCCTTAGATTGGCCAGAGGACGGAGGTTGGAGATGTTGCATTGTGTATAGTATATAATCCTCTTAAGCAACAGGTTTCTATCATTATTTCACTAGATTCTGCTCTCGATTTTCCACTGTGATATTGGTTTGGATTTACGGCGATGAAATGAGTGTGTGTGCAGGCAAGCAGACAGACAGGCAGTCATGCAGGCAAACAGACAGACAGCCAGATAAACAGGCGGGTGGGCAGGCAGGAAAGCAGGCAGGCAGACATATAGACAGGCGGGTGGGAAGGCAAACAGACAGACAGACAAGCGGGTGGGCAGGCAGGAAAGCAGGCATGCAGACAGATAAACAGACAGGTGGGCAAGCAGGAAAGCAGACACGCAGCCAGATAAACAGGCGGGTGAGCAGGCAGACAGACAGACAGGCAGACAGACAGACAGACGGGCGGGCAGGCAGGAAAGCAGGCAGGCAGGCAGTCAGCTAGGCAACGGAGGTCCACCGCATGTACTGTACCGTTGTTGTTGCTGTGTGCGTGGGAGTATGGTAGTAGTAGTAGTTTCCCGGTGATAGCTGTCTGGATTCACGGAGACTGTCTGTGTCTATATGTGTGTGTGTGTGTGGGGTGGTGGTCCTTGTGTGTGTGTGGAGGAGGGGGGGGATGCTTGTGTGTGTGTGTGTGTGTGTGTGTGCGTGTGTGTGTCTGTCTTTGTGTGTGTGTGTTTGTGTGTGTGTGTGTTTGTGTGTGTGTGTGTGTGTGTGTGATTTGTCTTTGCGTGTGTGTGTGATTTGTCTTTGTGTGTGCATGTGTGTGTATGCTTGTATGTGTGTGGGGGGGTCCTTGTGTGTGTGTGTGTGTGTGTGTGTGTGTGTAGATTATCTGTGTGTGTGTATTTGTGTGTATCGTTGGAGGCAAGTGTGTAATGTTTGTTATTGTGTCTGGTGTGTGTGTGTGTGTGTGGAGGTGATCGGAGGGCCACTCAATCACTGACTACGTACAGTGACGAGCGCCGCCTTCATCTACGCCGCCGCCGCCACCGTCTACTCCGCCATCAACACATCCCCAAGCCACCGCCGCCGCCGCCGCCCAACTCCTGGCCGACCGTCATCCTCTTCTCCGGAAATTGGAAAAAGTTGTTCATTTCGTCGAATATTTTGGCGTATATTTTTTTTGAGGGGGGTCCAGAAGGGAGACAAGGGGATGGAATGATCTTTTTAACATCTGGTTCCCCTACACGACGTCGGCATTTCTTCGGGTATACGGTCGGTGCAGCTGCGGAATACTATCCAGGGTAAAGGAAAAGTTGTCCCCATCCAGCGCCAGACGGTCGAGTTGTCACGAGTCTGTCAAGTGTTTCCATTCTCTCATTCTTCCTTCAGGCAATACTGTATGCATTTCATCTGGAGAAAATGCATCCGTTTCCTTGCAGATGAAGTAGTAGAAATTTTATATGTGCGTTCGTTTTAGTTTAGGACAGTGTTTGTAGATTGTGGATAAGTATTTAGGTGTGTAAATAGTGGGTGTTTTTAGTGTATTGATTTGTACCAGCCTTATACAGTGAAAGCTGTGAAAAAGAGACGAAGGAACGACAGTATTATTGCCAGAGTGAGCAAATGCACAAAAGTGGAGGATTTGACAAGCACCACTCAAACAACATCCGACACAAACAACACACGACACACACAGAACCCGATACACACACACAACACACATAACACATGACGACGCTAGCAACACCAGACTTAACACACGACGCAAGCAACACCCAACATAAGTAACATCCAACGTAAGTAACATATGACACAGGCAACATGCTACGGAAGTAACACAAGACGTAAGCACCACATGACGCAAGCACCACATGACGCAAGCACCACACGACGCAAGTCAACTCTGCTCATTCAAGTATAGTCATGCATAGAGGATATTCACCATGGCTCCCCATTCATAAATCTAACATCAATGATTGCTAAGTGTCCATATTCATAATCCCACAACAGCACACAATTTTCGAAGTGCAGAAAAGCTGGAAATTTGCGACACCAACAGTTCATGTATGTACCGTACGTTACTGCTATGATGTATTATTGGTGATCTATAGATAGTATTATAAATTATACTGTAGAAGAATTTATATGTATGGTAATTATGCAAATCCTCTAAAATGTCTGTAAAGTGTTTATTTATTTATACTACGTTCAAGTGTTGATAATATGAACATATATCGAGGTCTATTAAAAAAAAAAATACAGAGAAAATATACGGTAAAATTTACAATAGAAGAACATTAAACTCCACGTCCAAAAGAAGCAACTCTTATTTTCCTTGTCATCTCAACCATTTATGAAGATGCTTAAATCAGTTCGACTCCAAAGCAGTAAAAGTCTGCTTCGTTTTCAGCACAAAATATTTATCCTTGTCACAAGATCAAGAAAACAGAACCGTCAACATTCGTCCCTTTTCCTTCAGTCTTAACATTTATTCTATCTGCAGAAGGACTGAAACTCTCACTCCTCCTGTTCCTTCCCTCGACTCAAACCATTTCGTCCCTCTTGGAATCCACTCTAAACTATGTCTTCCTTCCTGAGTTCTATTCAGGACTTGGATCATTCCTCTTGTAACTGAAATTATTTTTATCTCCTTATCAGAGAAGAATTAAAATAAATCTTCAGTCATACAAAGACAAAAGCCATTTATACATCTTAGTTGAAGGCAACACTCAGAATTTTGTTTCCAAATTTCCCAGAATATTTTCACCGAGGGCAAGGCTCATATATAATATTATATTATCATGCAGTAAATAATATAACATACATATTTGTTCACTGTCTTCCAAGGCTTCTTCCAAAATCTTACCATTGTTCCTTTTGTAAATAACCTACACAAGAGTCAGATGCACAAATCTTACATTGACCCTTCAGAAATATTCCAATATATCTCTGGAAACCCAAATGTAATCTGTCAACACCATGTCTTTGTAAAGGTCTCTGAAACTCTCCTTGAAGGTCCAGTATAAAGGAAGTCAGTTTCCAGGTGCGGCAGGATGGAGACAGAAAGCAAGAAATACGACACTGTACAACCCTTGTAGTGTATGTAACCTCGGGGACTCCAAGCTTGGGAAAATTTAAAGTTCTCCTTCATCCAGAGTGTGTCAGCCTCCTTCACCTGCATGGAGAAAGTGTCACGCGGCCTTCCTCACCTCCAGAAAGCACTTGAATTTCTTCGCCCGAAGATACAGATATATCAAGAAGTATATTGGGACCTTCACCACACCACAACTCATGGCCCCAAGCGAAGGGGACACACAGCAATAAAGAGTCATTAGCATCACAGAGACCCGATACAGCGACGGGGTCCCATCATCCTAATAAAGGGTCGTTGTGGTGTTGGCAACATTTCACTCGCCAGTCCAGACACCCGTTCACTTTCGCATATATTTTTTCTAAGAATAATTTTTCTTTCTGTTAACTGCACTGTGTTTAATTGTTTATGTTTGAAAATCACGAAATTATTAATTATTCACTGTAGATTTTGCTCAAAGTATACACACACCGAGGAAACATATATCCTTAATCGACACACGTTGGTTTCCATCATTCCTCCAGGTTTCGATAATTTTAACGATAAAATAAATATATCGTTGTGTCTGTTGGTTATGTTTTTCCCGATTGGTTTTCGTGGTTCAGCTGGAAGTGTTAATGGTGAACCATGTCTCAAAGCCCTTTACAGACATCCTGGTACAGAAGGGGGTATTTTTTTTGTTTCAAACATTTTAAAAGTGGAAAAGATTACCGGTTGTATACTCATGTGCTGAGAGAATACACGATGTGAAAGGATAAAAAATAACCGTTATATAAGATAACATAACCAGTAAGTCAACATCAGCCATTACTAGACATTTTTAAATTAAACATTTTATAAGTATTTTTTTCATTCATATTAGGACGTTTATCCTTGACACAAATATTCCCTGGCATTCCTCGCAGGCAACTTAATTAAAATTATACGTGAAACTTCATTTAACTCCTTAAAAATTCTCATTTCGCGTATGAAACATTTTTTCCCGTGTGAGTGTAATGTCGTGTGGGAACAACAAGGCGAGTGAGGACGTTACATATTCAGAGGATTAGCATGGTTTGTATGTAAATATCACACCGTCTCCGTAGCGATAGAGAAAATTGATGACATGAATATGCAGACGGACACAGAGTGAGAACGGCGAGCATGTCCAGGAGAGAAGTGGAGGCGTCTTGTTTACATCTTACTTACTCTCCCGCCTCGGTGTGTCCTCGGCTCGTCTGGTATCTGGTGGGTGTGATCGGCCTCCTCCCGCTTCTTAAATTACCCTGGGGTGTCACCAACGCCGACTCCACCTTAGAATATCTTAATTAAGTTGGCCTGTTGCAGAGCTGTTTAGTGAACGAGGAACGGCTCAGTTTTATGATGAACCTGGGTGTATATTTTTCAAGTATATACTGTAATATAATTGTAGGTATGCCCAGCTTATTTCTCAAGTATGTGCTGTACCAAGTATTTACTATAACCAAGTTTAAGGAGTATGTTCTTTCCGTATAATTACTGTAAAATCAATGGATACCTTTGACCTGACTTTAATAAATACTATATTAACATTAGCAATAATGGTATACCCAAATGTGGTTAATTTTTACTATATTATTTCTACCCTACAATACCTTGTAAACTGTATTTTAACTGTACACTGTATTTTAACTTATCCTGACATAGTCTTATTAAAACAACCCTAATTAAACCAAAATATATCCTAATCTAACCTAACCAAACTAAAGTAGACACTCGTGGAAGAGAAATAATCATCTCATATCAAGCACATGTTGAGAAATAAACACGCCTCAGTCTCTTTACTGTCGCCACGCCACTCACCGCCGACCTCAAACTCTTACTCTTTTCCTTCCTTTAAAATGATTACCACTAAGAAGTCATGGAGGAGCTCTATTACCTTTGGCTTGCCTGGACGAATGTGAACTTTGTATTGAAGATGTCAGTGAGTAACAGGTGATGTGTTTTAGTAGTGTTGTAGTAGTTGTGTTTGTATATATAGTGATAAGGGCGATAATAAGGATGGTATAGGTAGATGTAATCGTGATGGTGGTAATGTGGTTGTGATGTGGTTGTGGTGGTGGTAGTAATGTCCTTAGTGATGTGGCAATAGTGATGGTCAAGATGGTGGTGATAATTAATGATGATGGGTGTGATGGTAATGGTGATGGTGGTGGTGGTGGTGGTCAGTCATTAATCATTACTATTCTTACCACTTCCTGACTACCACTACGTAATGTACAGGTGATGGTAAAGGTACAACTGCTCCCTACCACTACGCCTCATTATTCTCTTGTACTTTACTGAACTGGGCATCGTATTACCTACTTTGATTTCCGAGGTATTCACACGCACCTTTGATGTACAGTCGCGGCACATAGTCCTAGAACAGACTTCCCCTTACACCCTGATCAAGGACTATGTGCCACGACTGTACACCCATATTGTCATGATCTAACCAAACCAAACTCATGCTAATGTGACTTGCCCTGACCTGGACTCACGTTTCTTAGCCAAACTTACAGTATCGCTACTTGACTTGTCTTGACCCTGTCCAACCATACCAAGCGAAACCAAACCTAACTTGATTTATTTTACCTTGGTCAGATCTCACGTATATGTTAGCCAAACCACATTTAATCCACATTTGACGTACCCTGCTCAATGTTCACTCACTTAAGCTCTCAAAACCTAAACTAACCTAATCTAACCCAACCTACAGCAAGCGACGATGATACAGCCTCTCCACATAAACAAAGCCACCCGAAAAGACAGACAATCCCAGTGAAATGAGAGATCTGGGACCCACTGCCTGCCTGCCTGCCTGCCTGCCTGCCTGCCTGCCTGCCTACCCTCCAACCATTGCCACTGCACAACACTGGCCTCTGTACTGTAGTTTATATGAAGCTCCCCCTGCGTACTTGTTCCCTCGATGAAAAAGATATGGAAATATACCTTTACTGCCACATGAATCAGAGCAACGACCTGGCCATTTCAGCAGCGGCGGCCGTGTAGTGCACAGCTGAGCCGGGCGGGAACAGTTACATCATCCTCGTTGCATAGGGGGTCAGGGAGAGGGAGAGAGAGAGAGAGAGAGAGACAGAGGAGGGGATGATGGGGAGAAGGAGGAAAAGTTGGGGAAAGGGAGAGAGAGAGAGAGAGAGAGAGAGGGGAGGGAGGTGAATGATGAGAAGAGGGAGGAAAAGTTGGGGAAAGGGAGATAGAGAGAGGGGGAGGATGGGGAGAGGGAGGAATAGTTGGGGAAAGGGAGGAGAGTTGGGAAAGGGAGGAATGGTGTGGGAAAGAGAGAGAGAGGAGAGTTGGGGAGAGGTGGAGTGAGGGAGCAAAAGTGTGACGGGGTATTGGAGGGATCAGGGTGATGGAAAGGAGTATTAGGGAGGTCAGGGTGTATAACCAGAGGTATAGGGTGGGTCAGGGTGAGACAGAAGGGATATAGGAGAGGTCAGGGTGTATAAGCAGAGGTATAGGGTGGGTCAGGGTGTGTCAGCAGGGATATAGCGGGGTCAGGGCGAGGCAGTAGGAGGGGGTAGGGAGGCAATAGTAGGTAGGGAGGCAGTAGGGGGTAGGGAGGCATCAGACAGTCTCCTGGTGGTGGTGGTAGTGGTGGTGGTGGTGGTGGTGTGTGACTCATGGCCAGTACCGGTTCCCTCATGACTGCTGCTGACACGTCACTACTGAGAGGTTCTGTGTACACTATGTAAATCATGGAGGCACTCACCTATATACTGTACTATACGGTTGTTCTTGATGTCGTCGCTTATAGTTAGTTTTATACGAGAAAAACCATGATTTGACCATTATATTAACAAACCTCACTCTCAATTCCTATATGACTGTTATGTTGTCGCTTATAAGTTTTATACGAGACAGACCATGTTTTGATCATAATCCTATATTAGTAAACCTCACTCTCATAATTTTGGTATATGGTTGTGGTGTGGTCAATTCTACTGAGGCATTATCCCAGAAATACCATGATTTAACCATTACATTAGCCTGTTTTACACTCATTTGTAATCATTACTGAGACATTACCCCAGAACGACCAGCATCACCAGACCATTGCATTACTTAGAATATCTCACTCACAATTTACTGTTAGTTGGCTCAACCACTAATAAAAGAATTACTGCAGTCCGTCTATAAGATTTCCCCTCTAAGGATGACTCACGCTTGCATCATATTTTCTCTGCATTAAAATATTAGTTCACTTGTATATCATAATTATATATTGATATGTATACTAATAATGATGTAGGAACACAGTATGGATTCACCAGACCCATAATTCGTAGACAACCGATTACTTACTACCTTTAACCTATATAGCCTGTCCCTGACACTATGTACTGTAATCTCATATGGGTCCAAATACACGTTCGTGGGATGAAACTTGGGTTTGAAATTAAGGGACAGTCGCGGTTCAAAAGGTCGGGTGATGTGATTCAGGGAATTCGGTTATTAATGAAAAACTCCTCCTCCTCTGTCTTTGATCCCTGTCTTTCCGCAGCACTATTGCCTCACTATATAGGCTACTCTCTTCTACCGGTACGTTGAATAACATGCATTTCAACTGTTAAATCTGTTATATCTCTTCTATCATTACTTCCATTGTTCTTACTCTATAGCTATAATATACTGTATGTGTGTCCCATCTCCAGTTCTGGCTCACCAATACCTTAAAAATCTCTTACTTAAAGGAAAGTTAATAACTGAGAATTTCTTTCAGTAGTGAAATATGGGGGACAAAAATAGCCTCGGGTCAGTTTGATATGATGAAGTGAAACACTTTTATTATGGAGTAAAATAAGCAATGCAGTTGAGCAAATCTTAATTATCATTCTTAATGAGAGATGTCAGCTGCAGGTGAGGTAAGAAGAAAGGAAATTAATGAGTAAATTAAGAAGTTTAACCATATTTTATACAAAGCAAGAGATATCGAAACCAGATATGGATAATATAATTAACTTGAATGTATAAAAAAAGTATACAATATATAAATATATATATATATATATATATATATATATATATATATATATATATATATATATATATATATATATATATATATATATATATATATATATATATATTTGTTTGTTTGTGACTGCTGTAAACATCTGCTACCTCCACTATAAACATTAGTCAAGTCCTCTGTATGTCTGGTTTTCTCTGATCCTGAATGCGTTACTCCAAAACATGACGGTTTGAGATTCAGGAAATGGTAAAGGTCAGTGGACAAAAGACGTGTGAACCAACATATATATCTCACGAATAATCGCCTTTAATGTCAGTATCCCTTGGCGGCCGTTGCAGGGGAGATGCTTTAAGGCCCCTGTGTCGTAGTCAGAAAATTGGAGGTAAATGAGTCCTTCAAATATTGCCACGAAACACCACCTATATGGAAGGAGCGTGTTTCGTGGCATAGTCAGGAGGAATCAGAAGCCTCCAATTCCCATACACGATCACAGGGTCTTTAAGAGTTTTCGTTCGAGCTGAATGTTTTGTTAGGAGCTTCGAAAGTATCAATGCTGTAATTCCTTCGTTTTTTATTGTTGGTGTTATGGATGTGTGTTGCTGTGTTTGTAATGAATCTGTGTACACAAAACCATCTTTGTATATTACACACACATAAACCCAGCCAATAATGAGGGTTTATTGTACACGAATACATGGAGAACGGTACAATACACATACATAAACCCAATCAATAATGAAGGTTTATTGTTCTGCATTGTCAACAGTATATATAACCAAGCATATAATTACGTAGGTGATGGTTTTACCTTATACATTATTTATATTATATATTAATTTATTCACACATGGGAAATACATAAACTAATTATTGCCTACAGAAGCTAAAGATTCATCCATTGGTCACACTTCCAATGTTTTGTTCATGATGTCACGACACTTATTAATCAACCAGTTACAGTATTATTATTTGAAGCTCATAATAAAGATCAGATTACTCTTGGTTTCATGTTATTTGTGTTACATATTTATTAGATACATAATTGTTTCATTGTGTAAATTTCTTACACATAATCCATTACACACTCGTTTCGTTAAATATTTTCCTATCGAGATCCTGGTATTTAATAATTTATCTTAATCATTGTACACCAAGAAATAATAATTATTCGTAGCGTTTTGTTCAGAGTTTATACACAACAATGTTTTGTTGTTTTAATTATAATTTTCACCGTTTGTCATCGTGTGCATTAATGTGATAACTGGTAAATATGGAGCAACCTTTTTCTCCAAACTATTCTAAGCAATAGGCTACTATTAATTTTGTTAATCTAGTCCAGTTTCCTGTCGTTCTTTGGAAGATGAATCAAGGTACTCCAAGGTACTATATGTGTCATTTATTACTCCCTTAAAGGTAGTATTTGTGCATACACTTGAGAATCTCACTCAGACTTCATAATGGTATAGAGTTACCATAATATTAACAGGTTATATTATCTCAAAAAGTTACACTGCTGTGATAAGATTGGAAGACTAACTACTACCTTCTCCAAACCTTCTTTGGAAACGGACAAGGACTGTACGTACTGCACCTCAGCATATGAATAAAGTTATCTGTGTTAAGCATAGATAATAGGAATTTGAGGCTCTTTAAAATCTATCCATTATATATTTCTCGTTATTACTACACATTTTGTATATTCCAGCGCCTTGATTCCTCCAAAGTATGACAGGAAACAGAACCCCAGATGAATGACAAAAAAAAAAAATAGTGATGGACTCTTGCTTGGAATTATTTGGAGGAATAAGTTACTCCAGATGAAGCGACACTCCCCTTAGGTATCACTATGAACAATGTGTCTTTACTACAACATACATAAAATTAACTGATATATTATAAACTCATTATAATATTTATGCCCTTCATCACCATAACATTTTCCACTAGAGACTAACCATTTGTGTGTCCATAGAGGTTTTTTTTTTATTTTTATTGGACTATCATTGTTTTTTTACCACCAGATTAATTCGTGTCATCGGTAACATTTTAGGCAACTGGTGTGGTGTTCATGCTTTGGTCTTTGTGAACCTGTTTGCTCGTTTGGATGGATTATATATTGATTGCCAATGCTGTTTCTTTCATGAAATAAAATAACTTTCCATCGTTAAGCTTTTGTGCTCGAATTGCAGGTTAAAATAGTCACTTCATTTTTTTTTTTTTTTATCGCAGTTTTTCCTGATATGGATAAATTGAATATTTAATCTGCCTCTGTGTTTTCAATACTTTCCTCACCTGTCAGTCTAAAATCACACAGAATCTATTATATTTTATCTTCACCATTTTCGTTTTCGTCACTGACATCCGTACAAACTGCACGTTTTCATAGTGGATTTCTTTAACCTAGAGTAAATGCAACTATTCCTTTGTCTATTTATTATCTTGTTCAGTAATTCGAATGTACCAATGACAAATTACAACAAAAGTCGAATAGCTATCACAATATATACTTGTCTATATTCTGTGCAATCTGGTATTAAGTTATTAAGACTTGTGGAAAGATCCGGATATGGATATAAATCCAGGAATATATTATATTTTTGTTAAGAATGATGGGGAGAAATTGGTGGTGGCTTCCGTAGACACTCACAAATTTAAAACAAATTATGAGTGAAATATTGGTGGTATTGCCTGCAGACCTCCACAACCTGTTGGTGGAGATACTCACCTGTTTTATGGGTCATATTGGTTAGTACTTCAGAGGGAGTTTAGACCTGAGATTATTGCGTCCATATATTATTACGGTACTGTGTTCATACATTACTTTGAGATGCATCTGGACTTCCCTGCCAAAAGTGGTAGTGATTCGTTCAGCATTGGCTACGTTATTCAAAAACAAACAAACACTGGGGTTTATTTTATAATATATATGATAGATAATATATAATCATTATACATATAATAATACATTTTATGGGTTGCTCAGAGTTGGCTGAGGCTTCTGGTCTACGAACGCTCTGGATGTCATAATTATGTATTTGGTTAGAAGCATAAACCAAATATATATGCATAAACCATATATAAATTATAGAGAAATTATGACGCGAAAATAGATATTTACAACTAAAGTGAATCAGTGAAGTGAAAATTATGGTAAGATACTAAAGTGATAATGAATGGTTGATGTGCCGGCCAATCAGTAAAGCCTATACAGTACAGATGGAAAGATAAAATGAAGTTCAAAATAATAGCCGTGAACAATGACGATCAGGAATACTTCAATGACAGACACATACACTCTTCTAAAGCATTCAATGAAGCTCTACTCTATATATCGATACGAATCTGGTCCCATTCTGCAAAAGATTAATAATTTAGTTTTTTAGCCGGACAGGAGAGTACAGCTGAGGTATCTATCATTTGTCTCGATAAAATTGACAAGTTTATTCCACCAGAGGTACTTGTTTTGTTTTTTTCAGAGGTCAGTGCTCCCTGTCCCTTATTAATCATACTATTGCGTCGTTTGTATGTATGTATGTATCTAACGTCGTAAATCACAATCCCTACCCTACCTGAGTTGAACCCTGTGATCTGAAGCAGGCGGGTTTTAGAGGACAGCCATCCCAAACCATCACGAGGCAACACACTTTTCGAAGCAATGGAGGCTTTGGGTGACCCGTCGTCCTGAAACTGATGGCTCCAGATCTCAGGCCTCGACTCACTTAACTGTACTTAACTGTACTTAAAAACTTATGAATAATGATTAATTGATTGATTGATTGATTGGTTGATATTAGGCGCAGTAACAGCGAGGTCATATAGCGCCAAAAAAAAAAAGGTGATAGAGGGGTGTGACAGCAAGAAGGAAGGAAATAGAAAGAAAAGAGGGACAGTGAAGAAATGAAAGCTATAGTGGCTGCATGGATGAAACTGAATATAAGTTTAATAGTTTATAATGATGTACTGCATTATTGACATTTATACCAGCACATACTATATAGGTACTGTGTGTGTGTGTTTATGAGTGTGTGTGTGTGTGTGTGTGTGTGTGTGTGTGTGTATGTGTGTGGTCGTAAATCCTTGTTCAATGAGGTCTTATTTTGCGGCGCTATTCATCAATTATCCCACCGGCCTGATCCTATTAAAAACATTCCTTTGATCCCCTTCCACACCAGGATATAATCGCGTTTCAATAAGGTCAGTATGGCTAGGGATCACAGCTTGCTCTATACCCGTGTGTGTGTGTGTGTGAGTGTGTAGGAGAAAGGTTGGGGAAGTGTATGTGTATATAAGAAAGAGTAATAATTAAGAGAGAGAGAGAGAGAGAGAGAGAGAGAGAGAGAGAGAGAGAGAGAGAGAGAGAGAGAGAGAGAGAGAGAGAGAGAGAGAGAGAGAGAGAGAGAGAGAGAGAGTTTGTGTGTGTGTACGAGAGTAGAAAGTGTGTGTGTGTGTGTGTGTGTGTGTGTAAAAGGATAGGAGTAGGCAAAGGAAGATTATTTTAGTGTAGGTCTGTGTAACGGGAGAGGAAGGGAAAAGTGCCATCAACCAACTATCCATCCATCCATCCATCCAACCATCCATCCATCCAGCCAGCCTTCAGTACCAGTCAGACACACAAGGCATACAGTCATCATCATCATCATCATCATCATCATCCAAGGCAACGCAGGACAAGCGCAGAACATGGTTGCTATTCTAGTTTATTTTCTACTCCAGACGGTGTAAATTTCAGATACTAGTGAGTACTATTTGGTGCATTAAGATTATAACTGATGGCTTTTGTGAAGGAAAACCATTACTACTATGCATTCTCATTTCACCCCAACGAAGAAAATATAAAATAAAACAAGCTAGGAAGACAATAAGCCGTAAAAAAGATGAGTAAATGGCAACTGTGGCGCAGAGCTCAGTGACCGGGAAACTCGGCGCTCTCACTGGCCCGGCGCAAAACAAAATCATTTCGGGACACTGTGTCACAACATTTTTTCCAATTGTAAATGTATTTATACAGTCATTTAGTATTTATTTTGGTTCATTTTTATATACAACTTTCTTTATTCATTGATTTTTCATCTGTCACCGTGGGTTGGCGGCCGGTCGTTAAAATTACATAGAGGAGGTGGAAGGTAGAAAAGTCATGGGTTGTATGTAGTGTTGTGATTGTATGTATCGGTGAAAAATTGTATTAACATCATTCTACTAACAAACTATATATGAAATGCCATGTAAATTAATTTCCTTCTTCATGGTGTACTAATAACATAACAAATTCTGTTCTGTTGAAATTGGTAATCAATCTTCACTCCTTCCTGATACCACAAGTTCACAAGAGGATACTTTATCACCCCAAGCTGTCCTTTCACTAACAACATGCACACCACTTCCTTGTAACATGTCTTCTATGATCCTGAATCCTTGTACAAAAGAGACAAAGTTCATGTAGGCCTACTGGAGATTAACTATGACCAAGAGTCTCAAAAACAAAAACAACTCACTATAAATAGCCCTATACCTGTCTTCTAAATTAACCAGTATTACCGGAACATAAACTGCAAATATAATTTACTTTCTCTTCATATTACAACCGTTGCTGTCCAATTCCTGAATGCCTATACAAGGAAATTATAGTACTGTTAAGAGAGTATTTACCTGTTACATGTGGCATCAGAATGTGACACTAACACCAGCACAATAACATCACCACCACCAACACCAACACCAATATCTACGAACCAACACCACCACTACTTAAACACCATTATTCCTTTCATTACAACCATCACCACCACCTCCAGA
Organism: Petrolisthes manimaculis; assembly: GCA_034508575.1. NCBI lineage: Eukaryota > Metazoa > Arthropoda > Malacostraca > Decapoda > Porcellanidae > Petrolisthes > Petrolisthes manimaculis. Next base: position 21,562 of record JAWZYT010003645.1, on the reverse strand, counting down.
CCAACACCACCACAACTCTAACACCATCATTCCTCACAACAACACCACCACCTCCTAAATAACACTAACACTACTCTAACATCACCATTCCTCTCACCACCAATAACACCACCACCATCATCAAACCAACACCACCATTACATATACACCATCATTCCACTCACCCCCACCCGCACCCCCACCACCTAAGGCCTGTTCCCCCAAAGCAGTCCATTATTATTACTATCACTGGGGCGGGTCCAAGTTGTGTTGTTTACAGCTTGCTCTCTGATCCGGGGCTCCAAACTTTGAACATTACCGAGACAGATGACCTGACGCACATTACCCATTCCGGCCTCTGATCTGCCCACCAGGGGACCTTCCGTGGCCCCCTGACCCTGCCTAACCTAACTCACTGTCTTATATTATCACTGTCACGAGACCCTTATGCCACTCTCCACTGACTCTGCCTAACCTAACTCATTGTCTTATATTATCACTGCTGCCACAAGACCCTAATGCCACTGTCCACTGACTCTGCCTAACCTAACTCATTGTCTTATATTATCACTGCTACGAGACCCTCCTGTTGAACCTCATCCATTACCCTATGCCTATGTCCCTTGACCCTACCTAATCCTTACTCACTGTCGTCTTATCATTGCCCCAAGACCCTGTTTAACCTCTTCCATTGCCTGACACAACTATCCCCTGACCCTGCCTAACTACTGTCCCCTCAATATACTATAATATATCACAGTTCAATTATTGTTCTTATTAACGTTATCACTGCCACACTGACTGATATCACTGGCCCCTGATACTGCCTAACTTATCCCGCTGCATCTCCTCGGCTAAAAATTTACGGGTCTTGTTGTTAGCGTGTTTGGCTGTGCGTCATTACCAAGTCGTGCGGCGAGAACTCAGGCGTATTAAGAAAATGGTAATCGGATGCATGGAAGAGCCGTCAGGGTGCGTCCCCAGCCTCTCGTGGCGCCTCTTCTCCTCCTCCTCCTCCTCCTCCTCCTCCTCCTGTTCCACAAGTCTGGTACCAAAGTAACAGCTTCCCTCACTTCCCTTGAGCACATGTTGTCGTTAAAGTGGAAGTCTACTCATTCCCCCAAACTGTGCCTAGAAGAGATTAGGCTACACGAAACTAAACCTCGGGCCTCAAGAGAAACAAATTTGATCAGGTAAGAAATGTGTCGTCGTCTAATTAAAGGCTTTCAAATCCTCCAAACCGTGCCTAAGAAACAAACTTTACCTTATTATAACCTGTTTCTTGGAGCTGTTTTGCAGACAAGGGCAGCCACCAATTCCCCAAACTGTATCTTAGTAACTCCCTTAACACAAAGTTGAAGCTGGGAAAATACGCCTGCGGGGTTCCTGGCCAACTCCATCCCGCCCTCCTATCAAATATGGAGTTTAATGCCATCCCATTAGCCATTACGCCCAAATTATTACCGGATCTGAGTATAGGGCCGAATAAACCGATCAGAGCGGGTCGAGCCAAGCCTTCCAATCCTCTCTATCGCCCATGCTACTCGTGAAGAACAAGATTAGCTTCCTCCGCTGCAAACTTT